>JAPQNM010000028.1:269110-296610 GCA_029783475.1 Metacarcinus magister | reverse complement strand
GGCCCGCGAGATGAGATGACAATTTAGCAGATGAATCAGAGTCCTTCCCAAATGGCTTCTCAATAATAACTCTAGTCCATCCTCCAGTTGACATACAGCATTTCTTCACATTAGAAGTGACTGTCTCAAATACTGAAGGAGGAAGAGCGAGGTAGAAGATCCGATTAGCTCTTTCAGTTCCAACTTTCGTCATTTCTTGATTGAGAAGCTCAAAATCTCTTCTAGTGTCATATGAACCTTTGACGTAGTAATTTAGGCTCCAGAATTGTTCATATCTTTCCTGTTCATTGTCTTTTACTTTCATATACTGCTCACATTTCTCCCTCACCTGCTGGATTGTCAGATCAGAGCGAGCATAGCCGACAAAGAGTGTGTTTTCAGGGACTAAACGATCTCTATACAACCACCATAGAGTAGGGTATATCTTCTTCTTAGCTAAGTCACCCGATGCCCCTAGAGTTACAAATACATGGGGTGTTGAAGCCTCAAAATTAGTCTCCCCTGGAATTTTGCATGATTTTAGGGACTGTCGGAGTAGGGACAACATTTCTTCCGCTGCTGCTGAATCCGTCTTGGTGAGTGCCGAGCGTGAACCCGCTGAGCCTCTTCCTCCACCTGCACGTGACATACTGCCAGTCTGGTTAGGTTTTTCTAAACTGATAAGGCTTCCTTGATTTCTTGACACCACCCCACACACTACACAAGTATTACCCAGCTTGAGAAAGGGATTAACTAACGGTATCTTCCTCCTTCTTGCTTCAATTCTTCACTGGAACTTCTTCCAGTCTCGTCCAGCCGCCAACCTTCACTATCAGCTGATTGAACGCTGCCAGACGGACGACGCAAATATTTTCATGTTTTTATTATGAATTTGCGTTATATAATACATGAGTGTGTCTATTATTTATTCATTTTCTCGTTTTCTAGCCCATATCTAAACCTCCTGTTATGAAAACACGAGTATTATCTAATTAATAGGATACTTCATAATTCGAGATTTTTACTCTATACGCCAATACACTAACTCTCACGTTTTTGGAATTATTATATACATATAAAGTACTACAGTAATAATTTATGTAGCTATATACTCACTGGATGCTGGTGTAACATGTGTGCTTATCTAATCACCACCAAGAAAGGTGTTGTGTCACCCTGAAGTGTCACCATGACCTGTCATTTACCTAGCAACCCTCCCTCTCTCTCTCTCTCTCTTCCCTTACCATTCTCGCTCCCTTCCTTCCTTCTCTCTTCATTGATTTCATCTCTTCCCTTATCATGCTTACTCTCTTCATTGATTTTATCTATCCCATTACCTTTCTCTCTCTCTCTCCAGACTGTGCATGATTTTTTGTACATTCTAGGTATTTACTGAACCTTTGTAATATAACACTAGGATTAAGGCGACTTAAACCAAGCATTACGTCAATAGGTATTCATTAACAAAAGAACACACAATAAATTCAATAATAGTAATAAAACCACATATACAAAAAATGGAATGAATAATATATATAAACAGGGCATAAGAATATTCATCTGCCATGTTTAATTCAACAAAATTTGGCAGCGTTACCAAGAGTAGAAACAAATGTTGAAAGGGAGAATAACACTAACTGCTATATGTATCCTGCACTACAAATAAATGTTTTTCTATTACCTGTCTGTTTCTACCTGTCAATTACTGTTTGTCTGTACCTGTCTACTTAAAATGACAGTTAGTTAGATAGTTAATGTAAAAAGGAGCAAGCAAGCGTCAGACATCTGAGGTGATATGGCGCTATGTTAATCTAAAAGGTAGACAGTACAGTAGAGGTGATGGTTAGGCAAATTATGGGGAGGGGAAGAGCAATTAGTTATAGTCAAAGGATTAGATTAAAGTGACAGGCTTTACCTTGCTTAATTAACACTACAAGTAAAATTATTATATGCTTTATAATTCTCAAGGTAAATATTAATGCGAGGAATATGTTTTCATAGATACAGTGAAGCCCCAAGATATATGTTGAAATCATTATATAATTATTTTTTTCTCTAACATACCGATATGATTATAGAAACCCAATTAACGTTCCATTAAAAAAATAATTGGTGAAGTCTTGATAACAAATCATTACAGTACTTAAGATGTTTCAATTAGTAGCAGCAGCAGCAGCAGCAAGGAAATTATTCTTTACTCTTGATATAAAGTTGCAAAATAACCAAAACTACTTCGGTTTGTGCAATGTATAAAATCTAAACAAAACCCAACATTTCACCTTCAAACACATGAAGAGAAACTGAGGTTGGAAGGAAAAATATTCTCACCTCATTATTTCTCCTCAATCTCTCCCACATATAGTTATTTACATCACCATAACATAACATAACATAAACACATCACACATCCCTTCAATAAAACAGTATAACAACATCAATAATATGTACTGTATTTACTCCCATAATTACGTCAACATATTAATAATCTCCAACAATGAGCTGCAGCGTCTGTCAAGAGAGCAATGGTTTTAAAATAGAACTTTCATGGCAATACAATACTACAAAATATATAACCATATTGACATACTGTGCATTGGCGTCAAGTTTATTTATACCTGAAGACAACCTGGTTTAAAATGACGTGGCAGTTAATTATTCAGTTCACAATTCCCTTTCACCACCAACTTGTATATATATAATTCATTAAGGCCTCTTCTTAAGCATTCCTGGTTATGAGGTTCAGGTAGCCTACTTACCTACATAACACTAACCCAAGTATCACTAGTGTTACGTCAACCATTACTCTTCTATTACATTAAGTACAGCATTACAACTGTTGCTTAAGCCGTTACTCCTTACTCCTCCCTAACAAGGCATCACCTTCCAGTCTGGTCTGTGTGTTCAGTCTCGAGACCAGAGGTGCGTTCTATACCCGTGGCGCTGGTAGGCTTAATGGAGGCCTTAGATGGTTGGCCTCAGCCCATTAGTAGCGCAGGTTAGATTTTTAAAGTGACGCCTCGTTTCTTATTGGTAGACTCATGCTGCCAGTGGAAGGTCCTTGAGCATATAACTTTACAGTCCGTTGAGGATAGTGTTGTGGCAGCATGTGGGTGATCTTAGGACACTCAGCAGTACGGTATTACCAAAGAAAAGTGGCCACCTCGTGCCGGGGTTCAAACTCGGGACTGAGTTGGTATGCCCGACCACTACCCACTAACCACCAGGCCACCGCCTCCCCAGTCCTAGACTGGTATGTGTCTCCTTATATTCCTGCACCACTCAAATGGATTACAGAATTATATTTTAGTTTTTGTTCGTTCTCTAAAAAATACTTGACAGGCTTCTCATACAAATTGTTACTCGTTAAATACATTGGTCTAGCTGTCAAGTAGAGGAAGCATTCAATGATTTATAAACGATTTATATTCAAAACATGGAAGATACTTTTAAACTCTTTACGAGCTGTGTTCAAGGATTTAATTTGGTGACCAGAGTTTTAAAACTTATTCTTCTTTGAAGCACTTAGCTAACCTTCCTTACAAGTAAAAAAATCTTATCTATTCTCATGTTGTATATCAAAAACATTCTTATAACTATACACAAGAATCTTGGTATAATTTCTCAGTCCTTCTGGTCACCTCACATTTGTACGAGTGGCAGACAGTGGCAGGCGTTGTAATGGTTAGGAAGGGAAGACCTTATAGTACAGTGGTTCCCAAACTTTTTCATCTTGTTACCCAATTTAACAAGCCACGTTAGGCGTGCTACTAGGTTAGGTTAGGTTGTTGTCAATATTGATGTATATGGCTATATTAAAACACTAGATATATTTTCTTTTCTGTCACCCTCCATTACCCTTGAAAAACTGTTATATTACCCCCAGTTTGGGAACCACTGCCTGATAACCTTAAGTGTATTAGCATATAGCTGCCACTGCCTTCTTCGCTCCTTCGTCAAGGTCACTCGCTGTCAGGATGGGACAGCCGGACTCAGCAAGGATGCGTTTAGCTTCATCAACATTTGTTCCTGTATAAAAAAGTATTATATTTATTCCTCTACTAAACGTTTCTATATATTTTTCTCTATACTAAACATATTTCCTCTCTCCTTGAAACTCTCTCTCTTCTTAGAAAGCTCTCTACAAAAAATAATTAAATGTCTTACCACCAAAGGAACCTCAAAATAGATAAATAAATAGATAGATATATAGATAAATAAATATACATATAGATAGATATAGATAAATAGATAGATAGTCTATTCTCACCTTGTAGTCTCACCACGAGCGGCACGTCAATCTTAGTAGTAGTATAAACGTTAACAAGACCGGAGGCGATGGTGGCGGTGTTGACGATGCCACCAAAGATGTTGATGAAAATGGCTTTCACGGCCTTGTCTGCAATGAAGGGAAGGCTGGAAACAGGTATACAATGAAGGGTAAAAACAGGTACGTATACACACCCACTAACACTCTTGACACAACTCAACACAACACAAGCTGAACTCAAGCCCAGTGTGGAAACAAGTACAATGCTTCCTCCAATTTTGTGTGAAATTGGTCAACATAACCACCCCCTAAGTACCTGCTGTGAGTATTCTGAGTGCCTGTTCCACTTGGTGCTCCTGTACACCACCGCCAAGGTCCAGGAAGTTGGCCGGTGAGCCGCCGTGCAGTTTTATAATGTCCATCGTAGCCATGGCCAACCCAGCGCCATTCACTGTAATAACAAAATTCAAACGTTCCTAACTTCTCACAGATAAGCAAACACCTTTCCTAACTTTAGATGTGGGGTTAATAAGGTAATAGTAAACAGTGTTCTCTCCCCACCCAGACATCCAATATTGCCGTCCATTCCAATGTAGGTCAAGTTATGGCTGGCCGCGTCCACCTCCCTTGGATCACTCTCACTGTAGTCTTCAAGGCCGAACACATCCTTCTGTCTGCAAGGAAACATTCATAACATTATCATCAGGATTGGCTACAAGTATATGGACTTAAGTACATATTTTCATGTACTTAGATCCAAAGTACATTCAAGTACAAACAAGTACATTGTATTTAATCAAAAGTTATATACTGTATATAGATTGTATTGAACTTTGTGATGATATGTACATTGGTGTTATGGAAATAAAGTATATGTTGTTGTTTTGCAATTCTGTGATAAAAGCAATGATGTGCTAAAATATTTGATCAGAATCCTTCATACTGTAACTTAACCTAACCTAACAGGAAGGCCCCCTAACACTCACCTGAACTCTGCGTTGTCATCAAACTGTATCTTGGCATCAACGGCCACAACCTGTCCTTGTGGCGTCTCTATAAGTGGGTTGATCTCAATCTGTGTGGCGTCAACTTTCAAAAACATATTCCAAATGTTCTTCACCTCCTGAACACACTGTGGAAGGAGGTGAGGGTTAGCCTGTTACACCCCCACCACACCACAACCCAACCCCATACTCCACCACACCCCAAAACCCCAACACTACATTTATTAAATATTTCAATAAACTTTCTTTATTACTTCATTTTAACTGACATATCCATTACATTAAAATAGTATCAAAAAAGGATCAGTATACACTATAGAACTAAATTAAGAACATAAGAAATGAGGAGACTGCAAGAGGCCAGTTGATGACCTACACGAGGCAGTTCCTTGTCCCTCACCCTTGGAATAATTCAATATTTATCCATCCCTATCCATACTCTGATCCAACCGTCTTTTAAAGCTACCTTTTGACTCACCACTTACTACGTGTCTACCCAGCCTATTCCAATCATTCACCACTCTGTTAGTGAACCAATATCTACCTAGGTCTGTCCTGAATCTAAGTTTTTCTAGCTTGTACCCATTTCCATTTCATTTTAGATTCAGGTTGGGAAAACCAGTATACAATATAAAAAATAAACTACCTTCTCTCTCAGTCCTCCTTCAAATTATATATATAAAAAAAACAAAAAAAACAGCCACTTTCTTTTGACTTCATTATAACTAACATCTATCATATTAACCCATTCACTGTGATAATGCAAAAAGTTTCTCGTATCGCCTGTGGTCTAATAATTTATGATTTTTCAATCTATACATTGAATAATATGCTTAGGATGGTAAATTTGAACAGTAGCATCAACACATCGTTTAGTTTTAAATTACATAAGTTATACAGCATTGAAGTTGAATAAAAAATCATCTCAAAGCCATGATACGAGGGAACACAAACAGCAACAGACCCTAGGGTTCCTGCGAGGGAAGCGCGCTGCCAGACGTATGACACGCCACCCACCTCACCAAAGTATATAATTATAATTATATATATATATATATATATATATATATATATATATATATATATATATATATATATATATATATGTGTGTGTGTGTGTGTGTGTGTGTGTGTGTGTGTGTAACAATTCACCATTACTATTTCCACACACTAGTCAAAATCGTGAGTGCTAGCTCTACCTTTTGCAAGTGATCATAGTTTATAATTATGAGCGATAATGGTTGTGCCTTGCAGACAGCAAATACGGTGTGCCGCAAGCACTGAATGGGTTAAAACACAGTATAAAGTATTCGTATACAATATAAATAAAAACAAACCTTACCTTCTCTCTCAGACCACCTCCAAATTTGAGGAAGTCTGCCACTCTGCCGGCCAGCTCATCTGTGATTCCTTGGTGGATGTCGATAGGGATTGTTAGGAGACGGTCAGGTGTCTTGGCTGCGACCTCCTCAATGTCCATCCCTCCGTCCGGGCTGGCTATGAGTACAGGGCCATTGTACTCCCTAACGATGGGTAAGGATGGGGAAATGTTACTATTATGCTCTGTAAGGATGGGTAAGGATGGAAAAATATTACCATTGTACTCCCTAAGGATGTGTAAGGATGGGAAACTATTATCCTTACATCACACTGAGCCAAGCCAAACATAGGATCCAAGAAGGGATAATAAAGTGTAGACAAACAAGTGTATTGAGGCCACAACTTGCCTGTCCATAAGGATACAGAAGTAGGTTTCCCTGAGTATGTCAACAGACTCTGCCACCATGACCTTGCTGACCAGGATACCCTCGGCCGGGGTCTGTTTGGTGACCAGACGGTGACCTACCATCTTCTCCACCAAAGATTCAACCTCGTCACATCTATGGGGGAAAAATAAAGGTTAGGTTAGGTTAAATAATAGGAACTCTCTCTCTTTCTTTTTCTTTTTATATATACACATTTTTTTCAACCTTAAAAAATAGCAGCTCTTTCTCTTTTCTTTTTATATATACATTATTTTCAACCTCAAAAAAATATATAACAACTGTCTCTTTATTTTTCATTTCATATATACATTATTTTCAACCTCTTATGAACCCAATCCAAATCCAGTTTCTTTTCACTACTTACTCCTTTGTTAAGTGAACTCCACCCTTGAATCCGTTGTCAAAGTGACCCTTCCCTCGCCCCCCGGCAAGGATCTGAGCCTTCACTACATACTCGGCCGCATCTGTAAGCATATACATTACAATACAACAATACAATATAATATAATACAACCTGTGTCACTAAGGCTGAATAATAATACCAGTTTACATCTTGAAATAAAAACATAGATGATACAAAACACAATACAATACAATATAAGTGTCACTCAGGCAATGAGGAACACAAATAATGAGAGTTCACATCATAAAACAAAAAAAAACAAATATAAAAATGTTAACTTAATGAGTTGACATCTTCATCACATCAAAACAGATTATGCAAAACAGGTGTGTGTCAAACAGGTGTATGCAACAGGTGTGTGTAATGCCCACTAGCACTCAGCACTCACTCAGTTCCCTGGAGGCCTCAACAGCACCCTTATGAGTGTCTAGGATGCGGAACTTTTGTACTGTTACGCCGTGGTTGTCCAGCAGCACTTTGCTCTGATACTCTAAAAGGTTGAGGCGGCGAACTGGCACCTGCGGATGGGTGTTAAGGGGTGTTAAGGCGTGTAAAAGGGGTGTAAGGTAAAGCAAGTACATAGGAGCTGCCTTGTGTAGGTCAACTGGCATATTAAAGCCTCCTTATTTTCGTATGCTATCTTAGTTTATTTATGATACTTAAGTTCTTATGATTCTCACCTGTGACTGCAGACAAAATATTACTTCATTAACACGTACAGCAGTGAGTAAAGTCTGTTTCTTTGGATTATGTTTGAAATTAACTTAACTTCACCATTATTAATCTATAATAACCAAACCTACGTCATTGCTTACCCTAGTGATAGTATAAAGGCAAGTGTCAAAGGTACGTCAGTGTTATAGGAGTGTTCAAACTTTTTCACTTCACCATTAAGGGAAATGGTATTATTTTACATCTTCACCATAATGTTCTGTTATTCGTCAATGTAGGTTAAGGTTTGGTTACATTAATATAGAAGCTATCAAATGTTCTCTATGACCAAAAGTAGGGAGTTGGACGAGGAGCAGCAGAGGCAAGACGCAGACGTAAACAAAAGCTATTATGGTGAAGATGTAAAATTTTACCAAGGAAATATTTGACTTGTGGAGCCAATTCAATATTCAAAATACTCAAAATTACAAAATATACATAAATGAAATAATTGTGAATACATTATATGCCGTATATAACTTTATGTAACAATAGAGGAAGAAGCCGGATGGAACAATAGTCTTACCTACACATAAATCTCCGTGTTACAGCATAAATACATATATATAAACATAGGTAACATGATACATGGTTATTAGGGTGTATGTGGTACTAACATTAGGAGTGATGAGTGTCTGCACCGGCCTGGACCCTGCCCTCATAAAACACCGTAAAGCAGCCATCGTGTCTCGTCTCACTGTGACCGTCTCGCGGGAACCCAATGTTTACATGGTGGGGGGTTGGCGCCTGTCTTATACTCAGGGCAACTAAAGTATTATCATCTGTTCAATGGATTTATAACTTTTTACACTATATGGTTTATGAAGATGATGTAATAGTTTGACTAGATTTATATATATACCTGTCTTATATCCCTTTAAAATGATGGTAGACAATATAAAGCATTAAGAAGGGAAGGGAATTAAAATAACATGTCAATAAAGGTATATATCATAGTAATTATGCATACATACATAATATTCATACACATCAAATATAACTGAATCCTACATACCTGACTATGGTTCACATAAAGAATGAATTGACTGGGAGGGAGACAATGAGTAGACAGACTAGGCCTACAGGACATGCCTTCACGACCCAAGGATAACTGATGCAGAAGTGATAGCAGTCTACATTTTCACCGGATTCTGGATACTCATTCCTTCAAGATGATTTTTACATTTACACGTGTCTATGCATACTATAATTACCTCTCTCTCTCTCTCTTACAAACTGCAACACTCTATCTATTAAAATTAAGTACTAAAATAAATGATCATAGATTGAGAACATCGAAATTAATCATGGCAAGAAAAAAAATAATAGTTTGTTATGATAATTTCTTTCTGGGTAAAGAATAATTATCATGACAATTTGCATGAAGGTTTTGGTGGAATGTAAGTGAAAGGAAAGGAATATTATACTATACTATACTATACAGAGAAGAGAGAGAGAGAGAGAGAGAGAGAGAGAGAGAGAGAGAGAGAGAGAGAGAGAGAGAGAGAGACTTGGAATATATAAACAAAGAAAAAAGAATGGTAGAGAGATGTCTTTCTGTCCTCCTCTGAACTAGCAATGAAAATAATGATGCTAATAATAATGATATTAGCATGTGTAAAGAAATAACAAATCATTTCCAAGATCACCATCATTCTAGGGGAGTAAATGAGGCCATGAATTATCACTTAACATAACTGTACTGACAATAAAATGTACTTGTAACCACACGCGCACACACACACACACACACACACACATGGGAGGTAAAGCGTCGTGACATGCAGACATACAGACGCCACGCTGTATTCCACTCACTTTTACCATCAATATTATTTTGCCTTAATTAGGTAAGGTAAAGTAAGGTAAGGTTAGGTAAGGTAAGGTTAGGTTAGGTAAGGTAAGGTAAGGTTAGGTAAGGTATCAACAGCAGGCAAATTGAATTAAACATAAAAGTGATGCATCTTGATAAATGTTACACGCACACACACACACACGCACACACAGAAGGGAAGGGAAAATATACGTGTAATAAAGTTGATTGGGTTATACAATGTAAACAAGAATATCAGTTATGAGCTTAAAAATAACTTTGGCACTGTAAGAACTCTCTCTCTCTCTCTTGTGTGTTTGAGTGTGTGTTCACTGTACAGTCTGCTGCTGGTCTCTCTGGAGACAGCTGCCAGCCGTCCCCCTATGGAAAGAGCTCAGAGCTCATACTGACCAATCTTTGGGTTGGACCGAGACCACTCACACACAACACACAACACACCGGGACAACGAGGTCATAACTCCTCCACTTACATCCCGTACCTACTCACTGCTAGGTGAACAGGGGCTACACGGGAAAGCAGACACACCCAAATAATCTCCGTCCGCCCAGGGGATCGAACCCTGGCCCCCTCGGTTGTGAGCTGAGTGCGCTAACCACTATGCTAGCGGACCGTGTGTGTGTGTAAACCTGTAGACCCTGTGAGTGAGTGAGTGAATGATTGGAAGGTCCTCTTAGTAATGCTTCACACACACACACACACACATACAATCATCCTTCGTCAATACAACTCGGATGACAGACAGACAGACAGACAGTTTTGTGCGGATGGCGTCAACTTTCCGCCAATCAACAACTTATAAATCTTATGAGAGAATGTAATGCGATGGGATTTTGAGCAAAGTTTAGATGTAATACAAATGAGAGTAATATTTCCCATCTAAGAAGTCTGCTTTTTCTCCTCCTCCTCCTTCTTGTTCTTGTTCTTCTCCTTTTTCCTCTTCCTCCTCCTCCTTCTTGTTCTTCTTCTCCTCCTCTTCCTACTTCTTCCTCCTCTTCCTCCACCACCAGCAGATACAAAATGCACATTGGTGAACATTTAAAACACATTAGGAGTCCAACACTAACACTAATTAAGCCTCACTACGAACCTCATTAAGATACAATCACCTCTATTTACCTCTTCAACAAATCTTCAAATTCACTCATACCTAAATTAGAGTTTCCGAAGCTAATATTAATCCTCTCTCCTTCTGTCTCCTTGACATCACCGTTCTGCTGGCTAGTAACCTCACCTAACATAGCATTGATCTTACTGCTAACCTCATTCCTAGTAACGGACGCACTCAAACCACTAGTAACATTCGCACTCAAACTAGCATCTCCGTGGAAATCAGAGTTGAGTGCACCAGAGAATGTGAGGAGAGGCATTGAGGGTTCTGCGGCGTTCTGTTGTGCGTGGAGTTTGAGTCCCAAGCTAGGGTTGAGTGTGCCGCTAACCGTGCTGTAGTCCTGCAGCTGTGACGTACCCCCATTCACACTCTCCTGATACAGCTGCGAGCTTAAGTTATTCTGACTTTGACTAATACTTGCGGTAGCTTCTTGCAGCTTAAACAACATTTCACTGAGGTCAGAGGTGTCTCCTGAAGTGTCGAGAAGCTTAGGAGCATCACACCCATCACTGCTTCCTCCTACCACTAGCCCCGTCCCTTCACTAAGCAGCCTTGGAAGGTCCTCTGCAGTTATATCCATGTCCCCAAGAGGCATGGTAGAGTTAGGAATGAAGGTAGGGTGCATGGTAGGGAGGGGCAGGCATGGGGGTAGTGTAGGGGTGTGGTTATGTGTGGAGAAGCTTGGTATATCTATAGGGAGACTTGCTGTGGGTGTAGTGGTGAGTGCAGTGCTGCTTGTCACCACTACACAATCACTGCTTAGGTGTGGGAGGGTGACAGACAGCTGGGTGGTGGCGGAGGTGGACTGGGGGAGTGTTGGGTGAGTACAGCTGACTCTAGGCGACAGCTGCGTGTAGGAAGACAGCTGTAGGTTACACGCAGCGGCTTCTAATGCTGAGTTGACACAGTCTATTCCGTTGGTGAAATCATTCTTCTTGTTGGAGATATCTATACAAGTTTCTGTTCTGCATTCTAGGTCAGGAGGAGTGATCTCTGGTTCTGTCTGTTCATTCATAACTATTTCTGGCTCTGTTTCTCTTTTCTTTGGGGGTGACTGGGTGGCCTCCTCCTCTTTGTTCTCCAGAGAGCGCTTCCCGAAAGTGATTAGGGGTGAAGGAGTATCAGTCTGGGGGAGGTATGACTCTAGGGGAGGTACGGGGGAAGGTGACTGTCTTAGTTGGTACTCAGAGTTACTCACACCAAGGACACCAGCAAGGTAATCCGACACCTGTACAAGGAGGAAGAAAGGGTGATATTAGCAGTGTCATTAAGTATGTTTATATATCATGCAGAACAGTGTAATTCAGTATATTTAAAGGTAATTTTAATGAACTCACCTCAAAGTTATTACTCTCCTCCTTCTTGACAGGTGTACAGGAGTTTGAGTCTCCTTCCGCACTTAATTCCCTGTCACTCACTTGGACTTGGTTACAGCTGACAGGGGGACAAGACACACCTTTCCTACCCTCCCTTCCTCCTCCTGCACCCCCATACTCCCTCCTCGGCTCTGTCTGGGTGAAGAATTCCTCCTGACACTCCTTCAGTAGATCCTCAAGGACACGTAATCTTTCCTGCCACAGAGGCCAGGCTGAGTCCCGGTCCACACGCGCACACAGCAGCTGCCACGGACTTAGGTTGTGGTACAGGCGGTGGCCGACGGCACTCTGGATGTCCTGGGAGTTGTATGCACTAAGGATCTGTGGATGGTGGTGGTGGTGGTGGTGGTGGTAATTTTTATATTTATTCTCTCTTTCTCATTAATTTTTTGTCATTGTTACATTCATACTCTCTCTCTCTCTCTCACCTTCTCCAGTATGTTGGTAGGCTTGGTGGTAGGAGGCGCCACAGGAGGTGTCACCCTAGCTGGCCGGCCCCTCCCGCCCCGCCTTGCCCTGCCCCTCCGCCGGCTCCGCCCCCGCCTGGCCCTAGGCGGGGTCTGCTGGGTTTGTGGTACATCTAACTCAAGTTTAATTACTGCCATATCTCCGGGGGCGGCTTGTGGGGGGGCTTGTAGGGGGGGTTGTAGGGGCTGGGGGGTTAGGGGGGTAAGGGATGTAAGGGTCTCCATAGGCAGCCCCGGTTCCCCACTGTTCTCGGATGCAGGTGTACCGGGCGTAGGGCTGAGTACAGACTTATTAATCTCACTTCCCTCGCCTACGCTGGACTTAGCCGAGTCAGAGAGAGTCTTGATGGTGGAGTAGGACTGCTTGGGGTTAGGGGGGGCGGGGGAGGGGGATGGGGAGGGTGAGGCGGGGAGGGTGCGGTAGTGGTCAGGGAATTTTCTGAAGTGTGCTTCGATCCGGCCCATGTACAGCTTGCCGCAGGTCGGGCAGGTGTAGCGCAGGCGTGTCAGGGGCGGAACCTCCCTCTTCTTGCGCATTGGAAGGTCCGAGATCACTGGGGGTACGAGGGAATGCATTTAGATTAGGTTAGGTTAGGTTAAGTTAGGTTGGGTTAATATATTTTCACCTAGAGAAGATTTACAACTTATATAAATCCTCTCACCTGGTTCTGGTCCCTTGTCAACCTCTGGGGGACAGTAATCCTCATAGTCTAGGTATCCAAAGCTGGTTGTGTCCTTCTCCTTGGTGTCATCATTGAAGTTAACAGGGTGGAGGTGTTTGAAATCCCTTACCATATGGCGCGGAGGGCGGGAAATGCGGCCAGAACGGGTGCGGGATAAAGGCTTCTTCCTCTCCTCGCTCTCTTCCTGCATTTTAGGTTGGGAGGAGGAGGAGGAGAAGGAGGAGGAGGAAGTGGAAAAAGGAGAAAATATTATATTGTTAACTTAATCTAACAATAACAATAATAATAATAATAATAATAATACTGACAACAATAAAAATAATAATAATAATCAAAGTCTTACCATGAAATCTTGCTCCATAATTTCCTCCTGAGTGTGTTTCCCTTTCCTCCAATCTTTAGGTTTCCTGCCTCGCCTCTTCTCCTCCAGGAAGGTGGTCTGTCTCCATGCCACACCCTCTTCCTGCTTGATGCAACACATGTCCTCCTCCTTCAGAACAACACCCAGGTCCTCCTCCTCCTCCTCCTCCTCCTCAGGCAAGATGTCCTCAGGGTAAACCATCTAGGAGTGGAAGGTTAGAGTTAGAGAGATAGAGATAGAGATAGAGATAGAGATAGAGATAGAGATAGAGATAGAGAGAGAGAGAGAGAGAGAGAGAGAGAGAGCATACCTTATATACAATTTTCATGTTAGTCTTGGGGTCGTAAATTTCATCGTGGTGTGAAGTTGGTGGAGCTGTAATCCGTCGCTGCTGCAAAAGTGCTGTAATCTGCTCCAGCTGCCTCTCCTGTACCGGCTGGAGGGCTTGGAAGGTGTTGCCCTGCGGAGGATTGCAGAGTGAGTGTGAGTGTGTGTGTGTGTGTGTGTCTGTGTCTGTCTGTGTGTCTGTGTGTGCATATTTGTTTACTATTATCCAGTTTGCTTTTGAAATCATGAATATTTCTTGCATTAATTACTTCTGCATCAAATTTATTTATTCCAGGCTTCTATGCTTCTATATGTGTGTGTTTCTGTGTGTGTGCATGTGTGTGTGTGTGTTTGTACGCCCACACACCTGCTGTACAAGTTGTATTGGGTTTTCACTTGATCCTAAGGGCTTGGTGCTGTCCCCTCCCGGTAGATGCACTGCAAAGGGCGTCTCATCTCCCCCAGAGGAACAATACACAATGGAGGTGAGGCTGGTAGAGTCTGAAGGTGCCAGGGTGTTGGTGCCGGCGCCCTCTGTGTATTCTGTTGGGTGGTGGCACTCTTAACACCACTCAATACCGCTCAACACCTCTCAATACCTCTCAATACCACTCAATACCTCTCAACACCACTCAACACCTCTCAATACCTCTCAACACCACTATCAACACCACACAACCACTCACTCACTCAGGGAAACTATTACACTATTACATTTGAGTGAATTAAGTTAGTAACACCAAGGATTGAGTGAAGTAAATGTTGGCGTCGCATTAGTGAAGGGAATAAATAAATAAATAAAGAAAGAAAATAAAGAATAAAGAAACAATACCAAATAATAGGAAACAATAGGATAAGGGGAGTGAAAGAGGAAGGGAAGGAGGGAGGAAGAGAGGGAGGGAGAAAGAGAGGAAGGGAGGAAGAGAGGAAGGGAGGAAGAGCATTATACTCACCACATTTGATGGAGGGGGCGGGAGTGGTGATGGGGGGTGGAGGTGGTGGCGGTGGTGGTGGCTGTGGAGTAGCAGTAGCAGTAGCAGTAGTAGTGGTAGTTGTAGTTGCAGTGGTTGCGTTGATTGGTCCGGTATTAACTCTAATGGTAAGAGTGCCGTCCCTTGTGGTGGGCGCCGGCACCTCCTGCAGCAGTGCCAGGCCTGCTGTGGGCGAGGCAGGGCAGGAGGCAGAGGACAGTGCCACACCTGCATTCATCCCTGGCACTGTCCTGGCACTGGTGATGGTTGGCACTGTCCTCACCACACTGGACCCGGATGTAACGGTGAATGACCTTGGGATGACCTCAATACAGTCTAGGGGCGTGGTGGTGGTGTTGGGGGTAGTAGTAGTAGCAGTAGTAGTAGTGGTGGTGGTAGTAGTAGTGGTGGTAGTGGTGGTGGTGGTGGTGTTTGAGGAGGATACACAACCCTCGTCTAGTCCTGGTGTGTCTTGTTTCACTTCCAGGAATGATGTGAGGTTCCTGAATTTTGTCCTCTTGGCAATGTCTCTGAGGTAAGTGTTGCCGGACACCTTGGGGCAGGTTCTGGTGCCCATGGCTAGGGGCACCGCCTTCCAATCTGTGCCCTTGGTCTTCAGGCAACTCTGTCTCCTTGTGGGTGTGGGCGTGGATGTGTGTGCGGTGAAAGGCAGCCTGATCTTGTGTACATTGGTGTTGGTGTTGGATAAGGTGACCACTGGCTTCTTGGCATCCATGTAGGTTAGGTTGGCACTGTGGTGCTGTGCCTCACTGGGTGCCGGTGGTGGTGGTGGTGGTGGTGGTGCCTCGGTGACAGCCTCGGCCTCAGAGCCCCGCAGCTGCAGCACGGTGGAGATTGTGCCGTCACTGTTGTACTCAGGGATGAGGAGGAATGGTCCAAGGCTCACATCTGTCTCCTCACTCTCCCCCTCCACCTCCACCACCTCCCTGGCCCCCAGTGTGCCCCCAGGAAACACTGGGGAACACTCCTTGGTGAGGGGCTGGCCGGCCTCTGTGTAGTGGTGGTGGTGGTTCTGCCCCCCGCCCCCATTGGTGTTGAGGGGGGTGAGGGGGGGGAGGGGTGTGGTGCCAGACAGCAGGTTGAGTCTACATGCTTCCTCCTGGGACAGTTGTATGGTCTGTGTGGTGCCATCCTCGGCCTCAAGGATGGCTACCAGTGTGGACAGGCTCTTGCCATGGCCCTGGCCTTGCCCCTGGCCTTGCCCCTGCCCCTGGTCATGGCATAGGTCCTGGCCTGTGCCCTCCTCTGCCACCTTCACCTCCTGGGCCACCAAGGGCAGCTGCATGAGGCCGCCCAGACCACTGCCGCTGCTTTCCTCCTGGTGTTGTGTGCCATCCTTGAGGTGTGTGTTGGTGGGCATGAGGTGTGTGTCTGTTGTGATAGTAAACACCTCCCTGCCAAGGCTGCCTCCCTGCTGCTCGGCCAGGCTACTCACAGGCAGCTGCAGGAACCCGCCCTCCCTCAGGCTGTTCCCCTTGGGCGTGGCAGCCTGTTCCTCCTCCTCAGTGTGTGTGTGGAGTGGGAGTCCCAAGACCTTGAACCCTGGCACCTCCCTACCATCCACCTTCACCTCCACCACACTGGCACTCCCACTGGCACTGTGGTGGTGGTCCTTGGTCTGTGTGTGCGGGTCCTGCATCATGGTGGAGGCTAAGGCGGGGCTGTCCTCCACAATGGCGTCTGATCCATCAGTTGTAAGTAACACTGTTTGTCCATTGAAGAGTAAGAGTGTTTTGTTCATCTTACACTCACACTCACACACTCACGCTACTCACTAACACAACATAAGTACTCTTGACGCACACGTACACACGCACACGCACACAAACACCCTGTGGGAGTAAACATAAAGAAGATATAATGTATTGTATAATAATAATAATAATAATATATACCACCTGTCCTCACCTTTACTGCCCCGCTAACCTCACCTCACTCCTAACTTTTCTATTCGTACATGTAACTAACTTTTATATTCCAACAGCAACCTAACCTTACTCTAACCTGGAAACACAATTACCACACCCACACACACACACACACACACCAACACAATCCGGCTGAGTATGTGTGTGTACGTCCATCACTATTCACAACCTCAACACAACACAACTAACACTAACAACACATAAGGATAAAGAATGTACCAGTAAGGGAAGGTAATATTAATAACCAAAGAGTCAAGTGTAACATAAAACGAACACGGGAAAAAAATTGCATACTGGCATCTCCATCCTTATATTATCCTCTATCTTCTTCTACGCTTATCATAATGGCGTCTAACTCGTCTTAAATGAATTTAATATGCTTTAGGTGTTACTATATGAGTGTTTGTCTTGTTAGATAATGAGACTTACCTTTAATAGTTTGTAAAATGAGGCCGTCACACCGCCTCTACGTATCTCTCTCTCACTCTCTCTCTTTCTCTCGGTGTGTTTTCATTACTAAGCAGTGGTCGCTGGGTCAAAAAGTAAGACTAACAGAGATTACTGGGTCAAAGATCGCTGGATCAACGAAGAATATTGATAATGATGTAATTAGATTAGGTTTTATTAAGTTTTATTAAGCTATGTTAGGGGTAGAAGGGTTGAGACAAGGGATAGGGGATAGGGAACTGGGGACAGGGGACAAGGGACATGGGATAGCGGGTAGGGAGGGTCACATCCTCTAACCTTCCTTCCATCCTTTGCCTTATCTCATCTTTCATCGGTCAGCCATGCGAGAGACGGGCTTTCTCTTCAAAAAATAGATTTAACTCAAAAGCACACCAATACTTTAAGAAACTGGAAGAGAAATGAAATTCCTGATCCTAGAAAAAACTCTGCGGAGAGTTAAACCCACATTTCACTATCAACACACCCCCACGACTTATAAAACAAGGTACAACTAAATGTACGAGATGAACAAGTAAAAACTATACATAAACAATTAAAAATGCATTCGTTGGGCTCACACTTGTTATGTTCAAAGGAAATATAAACGTTGGCGACGCCCACCAGCTCTGGGAGTTATGAGAGGGCAGCAGGGAGAGCGGAGAATCAAGAATGTCCTCGCCTTCAGTCTTGCACACAGTGGTCCTACACTCTTCAACGTGCTGCCTAAACATGTCACACACACACACACACACACACCACAAGCTGCTTGGTCACCACATTCAAGAAAAAACTGAACAACTTCCTGCAAGAACTGCCAGATGAGCCTCCTGTGTAAGGCTATACAGCTTACTGCAGGGCCAGGCCAGCCTCAAACTGTGTGCCGGACCGGATGGCTCTCCTCAAGGAACACTCTCGGACCACCACACTTGTGAGGAACACACTAAATTTGACTAAGTAAACTAAGTTATCTCTCTCTCTCTCTCTCTCTCTCATTATAGAAGGATGATAGAGCAACACGTTTTTTTTGTACAATCTTTATAATCAAAGAATGACACAAAATGAAAACAATGACTCAATGAAATAAAGAAAATGGAAAAATAATACCGTTCTAACTTTCTGATCATATAATAAAAAAAAAGTTTTAAAAATCACACAACAATGAAAGCAATTGAACATTTCCACTCTAACATACAATATAATGCAATACTTTTTCTTAGTTTATTATTTCTATCCCTTATAAACATAATTATAAAGCATTTTGTAATAAGTCAAAAGAAAGGAAGGTAATTAATACATTTTACTGATTACTATTTAATTAATAGATTTTGATTATTATCACAAACGCATCCACACAATAATTACACCGACAGAGTATATTAGAACAAAGTATAAGTATATAATAGTAATAATGGGATTACTATTGACTCCTATAGAGGGTTGGATATCAAGGTTGGATGTGCTCACTAATGTTGAAGGTAATACTAATTTAGTAAGGCAAACTGTGATATATATATGATTATGTATATACCCTGTTCTTAATACACGAGTTGATGTGTGTGGGAGTGTGTGTGTGTGTGTGTGTCTCTCTCTCTCTCTCTCTCTCTCTCTCTCTCTCTCTCTCTCTCTCTCTCTCTCTCTCTCTCTCTCTCTCTCTCTCTCTCTCTCTTCATTCATAAAATATAAGATCAATTCGCATTATACATTTTGCTTTCATTCATACAGTAAGAAAACTTCTTTAATGTGACAAAACTCTCTCTCTCTCTCTCTCTCTCTCTCTCTCTCTCTCTCTCTCGCTCTCTACAACCTGATAGTGAGTAGTACCGCCGCGAATGTGCAGTTTTTAATAGTACACACACACACACACACACACACACACACACACACACACACACACACACACACACACACACCAATACTCTTAAATACTGTATACAATTACTGTCTTCCTTTCTGCTTGACTTAAAAATCCTTCTTCATCCACTCCTACAGGATCTTCAGGAGGCGACGGAGAGGTCATTCTTGGTGGTGGGGTCAGGTGGTGGGTCAGGTGGTGGAGGTCAGGCGGTGGGGGTCAGGTGGTGGGGGATCAGGTGGGAGGGTCATGTTTGGGGAGAAGGCTTCATATTTGGTGGTAGTGATGGTAGTGGTGGTTTCAAGTTTTGCTGTGACCTTCCATCATCAGTCCTGTTGGAAAAACGTAAATATTTGTTGACATACTGAAGCTCACTGATGATGATGATGATTATATTGTTAATAATAATACTAATAACAGTTTCTCACCAGCATCACAATACGACGCAAGCTTTGTTTTCCTTGAAGGGGTTTTCAGACTGACTGATGCCAGTCACTAATACGTCTCCCTTCTGATGCTCCTCGCAGTACTTCATCAAACTGGAATGAAAAGGACGATATAAGGACGATGTAGGGACGAGAGAGAGAGAGAGAGAGAGAGAGAGAGAGAGAGAGAGAGAGAGAGAGAGAGAGAGAGAGAGAGAGAGAGAGAGAGAGAGAGAGAGAGAGCATAACATTCCAATTAAGTTTTTTATGTTTATTACGCTAATTTTCTTTCCTGACCTAACCCGTCCTTCCTTGACCTTCCTGTCCCCTCCCCCCCACCCCCACCGTGACCTGTTGACCTCAAGGCTACGTCAGGAATCATCAGAGTGTTGAGTAAAGCAAATAAAATGACCTCAGGCTTGCAGGATATGTCTCTCTCTCTCTCTCTCTCTCTCTCTCTCTCTCTCTCTCTCTCTCTCTCTCTCTCTCTCTCTCTCTCTCTCTCTCTCTCTCATGTAGATCAATATTTTATCATAAAGCGAAGTAGGAGAGAAGAAATTGGAGAAGAGGAGAGGAGGAGGAGGGCGTGGCATGAGAGAGAGAGAGAGAGAGAGAGAGAGAGAGAGAGAGAGAGAGAGAGAGAGAGAGAGAGAGAGAGAGAGAGAGAGAGAGAGAGAGAGAGAGAGCAACCTAAACCCAAGAGACAAACTTTACAGAGGAAGAGAGAGAGGCGTGTAGGGTTCCCTCTATGAGAGAGAGAGAGAGAGAGAGAGAGAGAGAGAGAGAGAGAGAGAGAGAGAGAGAGAGAGAGAGAGAGAGAGAGAGAGAGAGAGAGAGAGATTCACACCACATGGATCTCGTTAGTTCTGAAAGCCCCTCACACACACACACAGATCATCTCTCATCCAATCCAACATTTTACACCCTTCCTCCTCCTCCTCCTCCTCCTTTTCCTCCTCCTCCTCTAACCCAAACAGATGTAAACAGAGAAATACGAAAGATGATCAATGTTTGTATAAGTTTGTAATCCATCTCTCTCTCTCTCTCTCTCTCTCTCTCTCTCTCTCTCTCTCTCTCTCTCTGGTAATCATTTCCTCCCAGATTTCTCACACGTAAATAATAAAATTCTTTTCCTGCATCTCTTGATAAAAAAATTAATCATTATTATTTATTTTCATTCCTTATAAATAGAAAAAAAAACCACAAATTAAATACTATTATGGTGTTAAATATCATGAATTTCCCTTCTTGCAAAAATAAATAAATAAATAAATAATAGTAATAATAATAATTAAAATTTAATAAACCAATTTTTGTTACTCTGTTAAAAAGAAAAATATAATAACAATAACAATAATATTAATAGTGTCATGCGTCCTAGCCTCTGATTGGCTGGTTTCATTCCCCTAAACGTGACGTCACACCTAAACAAACTCTGATTGGTCGAAAGTGAGTCACGGAGAACCAATTGTTTACTCTCCTTCAGGAAATGACGGGAATGTTAGTATTATTATTAGAGAGAGAGAGAGAGAGAGAGAGAGAGAGAGAGAGAGAGAGAGAGAGAGAGAGAGAGAGAGAGAGAGAGAGAGAGAGAGAGAGAGAGAGAGAGAGAGAGAGAGAGAGAGACACACACTTACTCATAACACGCCTGGCTGACTGGAATTCTTCTAATGCTTGCTTCTTGCCTGAGTTGAGTGACGTGACACTGCATGGCTTGTATTTGAGACATGATTCGATCCCCTTTTGAGGACATAACGTGTTTGAAACTTATATGATTCTGATCCTCCTCTTATTCTTTCTCTCCTTTTTTCGTTGTTTATATTTTATTATTTGTTTTTTTATTTTTGTTTTGTTCTGTTTGTCTCTCTTATTCTTTTCTTTCTTCTTCCTGCTTTCGTAAATTGATTATTATTATTTTTTTTTGCTTTCAGTGTATTATTATTCTTCCTTTCTATCTTCCTTTATCATTATTTTTTTTCCTCCTTGGTAACAGTGGTTTTCGTAATATATTTTTTTCCTATTTTCCTGCGTTGGCACTACTGCGTTTCCTTGTCACGGTTGCAAGAGCAGAGGGTGGAGTCTCTCTCTCTCTCTCTCTCTCTCTCTCTCTGTATCTCTATCTCTATCTCTCTTTCTCACTTCCTCTTTCCTTTTTTTCTAATTTTTTCGTCAGATTTCCCGCAATTTCACTTTTATAAGGTTACTGACCGCCTAAGTAACGTTTAGAAAAGTTATATTTGATCTTTTCTATTTTCCCGTTTTTCTTCGTGTCCTGAATTGTCTTTTCTTTGTATTTGTTTCCTTACATTGCCACTTATTTCACTTATAATATGTGTTCGTTTATTTGCTCTCCATCTCTAAGCTCTTGTCACTACGATGGTTCCTCTCAAAATGATGATAATTTTTTGATGATGCGTCGTTATATACCCTCGGAGCGGTGCAGCTGCCAGCGATCACAATTCTGCAAAAACAGTTTAAAAATATTAGCAAAAACAGTAATATTAGTGTGTATAATATTAGCTGGTCTGTATAGGATAGTTTTTTTTCGGTATAGATATCACAGTTACGTTTGGAGTGAGAAAAAAAATATATGTAACAAGAAATAAGAAAAAAAAGTAAAATGAACTTGACAAGAATGAATTAATATGGATTGAAACTGACTGACTGACTGACAAAGAGATGAATAAATAGACATGAAAACATATGATAAGGATTAACTGCCAAGGACGAGGAGGAGGAGGAGGAGGAGGAGGAGCAGCAGCTTGATGAATCTTTGCAGAACGTGACAGTAAGAGCGTTAATCTTCCTCCCAGCTGGGCCTCAAATTCCCTCTCCCCCTTCCCTCCCTCCTTCCCTTCCTCCCTCCCTCCCTCCTTCTCTCCTTCCTCCTTCCCCAGTCCAGCTGTCAGCATGTTTTGCCCCCAGCTGCGTGTCTTGTGAATCTATATGACCACAGACTAAGGCTTGTACTACTATTACTACTACTACTACTACTACTACTACTACTACTACTACTATTATTACTACTACTATTATTACTACTACTATTACTATTACTACTGCGATTACTACTACTATTTGTACAAAACTTTGTGTGTTTAGTTATATACATATTTATACGTATAAATATTTTAGTACGACAGAAGTAAAATTTTTTTTTCTTCTTCTCATTGTTATTATTATTATTATTATTATTATTATTATTATGCAGGTAACAAAAAGATGCGGCAACAACAATAGTTTACTTTATTAAGAAGTTTTACAAGCTCTCATTATTCCATCATCATCATCATCATCATCATCATCATCACCATCACCAAGCCTTAAAGTCTTTGAAAGTTAACCAAATCCTTGTTAGAATCATATAATTATACACACATACATACATACATATATACATACGCACATACGTACATACATACATACACTTGCAGCAAGGACAAGTGTTAGCATGTGTCGTAATTTAATTATACATACTTCTCTCTCTCTCTCTCTCTCTCTCTCTCTCTCTCTCTCTCTCTCTCTCTCTCTCTCTCTCCTGCCAGTCACCATCCCAAGAGTTACGTAAATACTCTTGCTTGACTAAGGAAGGTTAGGGACACACACACACACACACACACACACAGGTCAGGTGATACATTGATGTGGTGTCTTGAGTTGGGTCTCGTGCACCCAGGGTACAATGGCTTGGTTCAGGAACACTGTGGAGTACAAGTGTTGTGGTGCGTGTTGTCTGAGGTATTGGAGCGGCAGGCCACACACCTGCCGGAACGCCGCCGCCCTCAGTCCGCCCTCGCCGTCCATCGCCGCCTCCACCTCCTCCCAGGACATCGGGTTGATCTGCGTGAAGTGACGCAAGAAAGTGTTGCGACTCGCCTCGCCGCACCGCCGCACCAACGGGCCCACGCCACACAGGAAGCCCCGCTCATCCCCCTCCTCGCACACCACCTCCACGGCACGCTCAGCCACGCCCGTGCGGCCCGCGGCGCGGTGCTTGCGTGCACGCACGTCGAAGCCCGCCACGAGTACCCAGCCTGCCTCGGGGTGGCACGCGGTGCAGTAGTAGGCCAAGGAACACTCAGTGAGGGTGTTCAGCGAGGTGATCTCACTTGCAAACTGGAGTGCGATCTGTCGTGCTTTTCTCGCGTCGTCACGGAATTTCTGTGCCAATGCACGAGAAGTGACGCGCACGTAAGGCCTGAGGCTGGCCCGGGAACGGGGCACTAAGATGTTATGCCGCCCCTCACACTCCGCCCCGCACGTCTCCCCCTGCCCCGCCAGGTGTGCCGCCTCCATGCCGTGCTCATGCAGCACGTGCAGCAGTGTGTGGAAGTCCGCAGTCAACACACACCAACCCTCGCGGCCCACATTGAGCGCCGCGTACACGTGCACGGACGGTCCGCTGGCTGAGGGTGCACGGTCCACCGCGAACACACTCCACACATCGTCCGTGGTGACGTGCACGTAGGTGGTCACCTGGGTGGTGGTGGGCGGGCGTGCTGGGTGGTGCACGGCCAGGCCGCCCTCCCTCAACACGAGCCTCCCGCTGGCCAGCAACGTCACCTTCATGTGACGCTCCAGGGCGGCCACCTGCCACGACGTGAGTCTGGCCAACACCTCCTCCACCTGCGGCTGGCCCACCTCGCCCAAAGGAACGCACAACACCACGCGGCTCGTCACCAGTGTAAAAAAACGAGCGTTCAGCGACATATCCGCTGAGGGTTGTGCCGCGTCGCGCTGCGCTGCGTGTTGGTGTGCGGCGTTGACAGTGTTGTGAGGCAAGGCAGGCACCAGGCAGGCAGCTTAGCCTCACTCACACAGCTTGTCCTTGTGTGGGGCTCAGACGGCTCAGACGGCAACACACCCTCATCCTCACCCTCAGCCCAGCACACCCTCACCCTAACACACCCTCACCCTAGCACACCCTCACCGGACACAGCTACTCCAACACATTCCTGCGGCACCCTTCCCTTCCCTTCCCTTCCGTCCCCACCAGCTGCCACGTCCCCACACACCACACAACCACTCCACACTCCACTCCCTGCACCTCTTGCACCCGCCACTGAGGCGCCACACACCCCACCCTCCTCCCGCCCGGCCACCTGCTCTGCGTCACCCTCCCACCCCACCCCTGCCCAGCCACTGCACCTCTAGCCTCTCCCCTTCCCTCCATCATATGGTGGTTCATGACACCACAGAGAACGGAAGGCAGGCTGGAGGGACCCTACTGCACGCACGCACACACACACACACACACACACACACACACACACACACACACACACAGTTTTGAAAGGAATCTGTAAACAAAATACCGTTCACATAAAAAGTTTAATTAATAAGATAACAATTAGATAATACCAAAATGTCTTCCTTCCTTCCCTCCTTTAACATACATACCCTTAGTACACCTAAGCAGGAATGAGAGAGAGAGAGAGAGAGAGAGAGAGAGAGAGAGAGAGAGAGAGAGAGAGAGAGAGAGAGAGAGAGAGAGACTTATCACACCATAACAACAACCTTGCTCACGTACTGTACATGATAAGAAACAACAAAATAAATAAATAAAACATAACAAGAGTGCGTCACAAAAGCAGTTCTTGGAAACACACAAATTGATCATGTGACTTGTGTACATTGATGGGGGGGGGGTAATTTTTTGGGGGTCAGTGAAGGGGGGGGGAGGAGTGTTTTGACAGTTCCTTATTCCATAGAGCGGAGGAAAGATGGAGGGAAGGAGGAAGAGAGGGAGGAGGAGGAGGAGGAAGAGGAGGAGTGTACGTCCTCCCACAGCCATAGTTACTGCATCACACACACACACACACACACCCACCCGTACACACACGTACACAACACTACATGAACGGTACACATGGTAATGATAACACTGTGTTCGCCTGCCGCTGCCTCCTCCTTCCATCAGGTCAGGCGGGAGTAGCAGCAGGTGTTAGGAAGGTTAACAGGTGGTTCCACGGCCACCACCATCACCCTGGGAGGCGTGGGGGGGCGTGGGGCGGCTGCTGGTGGGTAGTGCTTGTGTAAGGAGTGTGTTATGTTTTAGCCTGGGGGGCGTGTGTGTGTGTGTGTGTGTGTGTGTGTGGTTATCGGAGACAGTCACTGTGATAAGAGTCCCCACACTCACTGGTGTCCCCGCCGGCCTCACCCCCGCCCCGCACCACCCCGACACCGGCCCCGACCCTGCCCCCACCCCGGCCAGGTCACGTGATGTCCTCGGGCGCCTTGAGGTCGTCCTCGGGTACCCAGGGCACCAGGGTACGACTGAGGCTGATGGCGGAGTACAAGTGTTGTGGTGCGTGTTGTCTGAGGTATTGGAGCGGCAGGCCACACACCTGCCTGAACGCCGCCGCCCTCAGTCCGCCCTCGCCGTCCACCGCCGCCGCCGCCTCCTCCCAGGACATCGGGTTGATCTGCGTGAAGTGACGCAGGAAAGTGTTGCGACTCGCCTCGCCGCACCGCCGCACCAACGGGCCCACGCCACACAGGAAGCCCCGCTCATCCCCCTCCTCGCACACCACCTCCACGGCACGCTCAGCCACGCCCGTGCGGCCCGCGGCGCGGTGCTTGCGTGCACGCACGTCGAAGCCAGCCACCAGCACCCAGCCTGCCTCGGGGTCCCCGTGGCTGAGGTAGTGTAGCAGCGGGGCGTCACACAGCACCATGGCGCCCTCACTCTCCGCCAGCATCATCCAGGACAGCTGAAGGGTTCTCTTCACCAAGTACTTGTGCCACCGAACACACCTCGGCCGACGCAGGGTGGGGTAGTGCCTCAGTCCTGCCCGGGCACGGGGCACTAAGGTGTCGCGCCGCCCCTCACACTCCGCCCCGCACGCCTCCCCCTGCCCCGCCAGGTGTGCCGCCTCCATGCCGTGCTCGTGCAGCACGTGCAGCAGTGTGTGGAAGTCCGCAGTCAACACACACCAACCCTCGCGGCCCACATTGAGCGCCGCGTACACGTGCACGGACGGTCCGCTGGCTGAGGGTGCACGGTCCACCGCGAACACACTCCACACATCGTCCGTGGTGACGTGCACGTAGGTGGTCACCTGGGTGGTGGTGGGCGGGCGTGCTGGGTGGTGCACGGCCAGGCCGCCCTCCCTCAACACGAGCCTCCCACTGGCCAGCAACGTCACCTTCATGTGACGCTCCAGGGCGGCCACCTGCCACGACGTGAGTCTGGCCAACACCTCCTCCACCTGCGGCTGGCCCACCTCGCCCAAAGGAACGCACAACACCACGCGGCTCGTCACGTGGGAGAAAAACTTTCTGTGGTATTGACGGCAGGCCATGGCGGCGGCGGCGGGGGAGCGGCGGCCACTGACGCGGCGACGGCGCCCCACAGTCTGGCCTCAACGGATGCGCGCGCGCACACACCACCACACGCACACATGCACGTACACACACACCACACACGCGCACACATACACCCTGTATGTCTGTATGTCACACACAAACATGTAAAATGATCCAGTACAGTGGCAAGAAAGTACACACACAAACACACACACATACACACACATACACACACACATACAGAGGGGAGGTGCTATCCAC
>JAPQNM010000028.1:251610-264110 GCA_029783475.1 Metacarcinus magister | reverse complement strand
ATATATATATATATATATATATATATATATATATATATATATATATATATATATATATATATATATACGTGATATGCAACACAACTGGTGCCCTAAGTATTATAATTATTAATCGGAAACACAATCAGATTACATTGCCTCGCGTCAGCTGAGTGTGTGTGTGTGTCTAGGGATGTGCACCTATCCAGTATACCGACATACTGGTATTTTCGGGGCGGTATTACAGGCATTTGAAACCTGTGTATAACAAAATTAAATATTTTGGAATTATATATTCGTCATCGAACACTTCCACCTCACACGTCCGCCATATTGCTCTTCTTCTTCTTCTTGTGACCTCTTCCGCTTTTGTCACGTCCACCATCTTACTCTTCTTCTTCTGTGACCTGTTCTGTGATGTTATATCAAGTTATTACGCTTAATAAGCACCGTTTTCTCAATCCTTCCACTATACATAGTGAAGAATAATGTGTTACTGCTCCTCCTTCCCTCAAATAGACTTAGAAAGAAAGGAAAAAGGCGTATATCCCTAGTGCTACCGTCAGCCTGAGTTCGTCAGCCCACCAAAACACACTCATAACACACCCACAACACAACACACTCATCTTCATCTATATCCTTGTAGATCGTCATGTCCTAACACGTATTACACTGTACCTAACACACTATAATTAACACTCTTGGATGTAAACGCATAATTACGGTGTTTTTTTCTTATTTTTTCATTGTATTTTCCGTTTTTCTTTGTGTTATGGTATATTTAGGCTTTACTTTGTGTTTGAATACTTTTTATATATGCTATTCTATGGTTTATATTGGTTTAATTTCATTATTATTGCTTTATTCTATTTTTCGGTTTTATAATTGACCTTAGAAATAAACATTTTTCATGAAATAAATACGAATCAAATATAACAAATGATTATGTAGAAAGCAGTTTGGTACTTCAGACGATTTTTTAAAGTATATATAATTGCTTTCCTGTGTATAACAAAAATCTCAATTTTGGTTTTGTATATACGTGACCCCCCCAGCCAACACACGGCCGCCATGTTGCGGTACCTGTTGAAGCCTGTTCATGTTATTTACGCTTAATAGGTAATGTTTTCTTTATATCCCTCCACTATTAATGGTGAAGAATGATTTGTTACTGCTCCTCCATCAGTCAGAACGACATGGAGAGGAACAGAATAGGTTTAAAACGAAGAAATATGATCACCGGGTTAGAAGTCAGGGTTGGAGGACAGGAATATTCAAACAGACTCTGCCATCCTCGGCCCCTCTGTGACGCTTACGTATATATATTAAAAGTAATAAAACTATACGCATGATTGGAATGGGATATGGTTTAAAAAATGAAGTAAAAGATTAATGATATTACAGCACCATTCTTTGTTATATTGGATTACTATGTACTAAAATAAATCATACCAATGATAAGGCCTCCTGTTGCTTACCAGCTCACCCGCGACACGTCAACCCTCCACCACTGTTGTTATAGTACTGGCGCCAAAAAGCTGCCAATCCAAGACGTACCAATCCTCTATAGCTAACTCTGATCCCCTTTTTATTACACTTATATATTTTATTACTTGTTAGTCCACTTAAATAGGGGTAAAGTAGGTATGTTAGTTTGATAGTTAATTCTCTAACTATCTAACTATCTAACGATCCTCTCTCTCTCTCTCTCTCTCTCTCTCTCTCTCTCTCTCTCTCTCTCTCTCTCTCTCTCTCTCTCTCTCTTTCTTCCTTCCTTCTCTCCTTGCATCGTTTCCTTCCTTCCTTCATATTTTTTTTTCACAAGTCAAGAGTCACAGGGAACCGTTGTGTGTGTGTGTGTGTGTGTGTGTGTGTGTGTAATGACACGCACTCTAGCACCGTGTCTTGAATATATTATAGGATGACATGCACCAAACACACACACACACACACACACACACACACACACAGGGGTCTTCTCTATCAATACATTCTTCAGTCAGTCAATCAGTCAGTCAGTCGGTTCATCAGTTAGTCAGTCAGTCAGTGTCAGTCAGTGTCAGTCAGGGTAACAACAAAAATACGCAAAATATATATATATATATATATATATATATATATATATATATATATATATATATATATATATATATCCCGCTTGTCGCTCGCCAGCCCCAGTCAAGAGGAGTCAACAATAGGAGAAATACAAACCAAAAAAAATAAATAAATAAATAAATAAAATGACATTATATTAAGCTCTTCTAACTTCACAAAATGGCAAGGCAAGGCAAGGCAAGGCAAGGCAAGGTAAGGCAAGGTAAGGGAGACTATAGGATATCTTTTTATAGGTATGTGTGTGTGTGTGTGTGTGTGTGTGTGTGGCTCGTAAATTTGGCGACGAGGCTCACGGAATGTTTGCTTTTGTCATGTTAGAGAGGAGATGAGTTTGTGCAGAGGGCGGGGCAGGGTCGGGTGTGGGCGGGGCGGGGCAGGGTGGGGTGGGGCTGAGTGGGGTGAGGTAGGGTGTGTTAGGGTGTGTTAGGGTGTGTCAGAGTGTGCCAGGGTGTGTTAGGCTGTGTTAGGGTGTGTTAAGGTGTGTTAGGGTGTGTCAGGGTGTGTTTTAGGGTGTTTTAGGGTGTGTTAGGGTGTGTTAGGGTGTGCCAGGGTGTGTTAGGGTGTGTTTTAGGGTATTCCAACAAGCTATCATAGAAATTGTATAGGAAAGTGAGAGAAAAAAAAACCAGGAGTAATCTATAACTCTTGCTACCATTAGAAGAAAAAAAATAGTGTTATTGATGTGCGTTAGAATGGGAAGCGTATGGAAGAAGGGAATATGTACGTAGTAAGATTGTTATAATATTGGAAGGCATGGGGGGGGGGTCAGGGGGGCGCAGCAGGGGGGGGCGTCATAGGGAAAGAGTGCAATAAGACGCCCAGGCACGTATTATTATTATTATTATTGAGAGCCTTGATTAATTTTTCACAATCTTTTATTTAACATCACAATTATAGTTCCCTTTTTTTAGAACTATATATATGGAAATTTTATTAATTCATGTATATATATGAGTAAATCAGTAATTATTTTTTTTTGACACCTAAATCATTATCACATTAATTAGTCAGAGTACATAATTAAAATGGCACATCATTATCATTATTATTGTATATGTACATTATGCTTAGTACTTGTAACTTACCTTGTAGCATTGTACTTGGGAATAGTAATTTAATACAAGGTTTGAGGACTCCCTTCTCTGTATATTATTATTATTATTATTATTATTAAGTAAAAACAAGGCACAGAGGGGAATAAACTAAGTATAATTATATAGATAAATAGCCAGCCTCTTTTCCAAGTACCAAAACAAATAATAATAATAAAATTAAATATAATATAAATCAATTAAAATAATCAGGTAATATTGAAGGTATAATTATTACTTTCCGTCACTTACAATTTAACAACAATTAAAATGTCATTAATATATTATCTAAGGCCAGAATGTGACGTGGTTTTTTCATATAGGTTCAATCTATATTTCTGAAAAGCGAACAATCAGTCAAGAAAGTGAGTGAAAGATGGAAGGAAGGAAGGAAGGAAGGAAGGAAGGAAGGAAGGAAGGAAGGAAGGAAGGAAGGAAGGAAGGAAGGAAGGAAGGAAGGAAGGAAGGAAGGAAGGAAGGAAGGAAGGAAGGAAGGAAGGAAGGAAGGAAGGAAGAAGGAAGGAGAGAGTACATGCATGAAAGTTACTGAAGGAAGGGTAGGAAAAGAAATATTTGTAAGCATTACTTGTCAGTATACATTTATATTTCTACTAAGACACTTTAATTACTGATACACATACACGCACACACACACACCCACACCCACACACATGCACACACAATGCCACAGTCTCCATACACATTCCTACCTCACACAGAACAGTCTACAGAACACAGTATCACATCTGCAACAATATCCTTCACTCTATTCTTGTCACAGGTCACATTAGTTGGGAAGAAATCACAGCTAGGCACTATAGAAACTGTCTTTTTTTTTGTGTGTGCAATATAATATAATATAAACTACATATTTGCTGACATTATTAGGAGTCAACAGATGTATGTAGGTGAGGGGGAAGGGGAGGAAAGGAGATTTATATAGAGTGTTGTATTATCATTGTTTTCAGGAAGCTAATAACACAACACAATTTAAGGTCCAGGCAATGCATAAGCTGCCTTTCTGTTTCCCTTTTTTTCCCTTCTTCCTCCACCAATCACTAATTACCTCTAATAAAACCTGAACTCATTGTCCAATTCAAATATCTGATTGGATCTTCTCTGTCCATTTTTTTTGTTTTTATATGCCAATGAAAGCTCCTCGATCATATATAACTTTGTAGTCCCGTCGAGGATAGTGTTATGGCAGCATGTGGGTGATCTTAGGCCACTCGGCGGTATTACCAAGGAACAGTAGCCAGCGCGTGCCGGGGGTCAAACAAGGGGCTCTGAGTTGGTATGCCCGACCGTCAGCCACTGGGCCACCACCTCCCCCTAATACCATCATTTCCTTGCCTTGAGCAGCATAACAAAAAGGTTCAGACACTAGATACACTTCAGAAAGGCAGTACAGTGGTGTCAAATGCTCAATGCTCAGTTATTTCTCCTTCTAGCACAGTATAAGGCTACAGCTCTGAGCCTCTGTAACTCCCACATGTAGGGAAGCCAGGGGGAGGGGCGGGAATGTCATAGTCTTCCCCGATCTTAATTACAAGTTCCATTCCTGCAGCTGAGTGGAAGAGGAGGTGACAGTGCAGGAGCCAGTAGCCTGGGTTGGTGGCTTGGAACCTGACCACTGAATAGCCTCCGTCAGGGATAGTTACGGTGTCTTTGTATGGCGGGTTGATGAAGTTCCTTTTAATTAAACCTTGTTGGTCCATCGCCATCACCTAGAGGGAGTGAGGAAAAAGTTGCATCTGTGAATTCAAGACTACTACTACTACTACTACTACTACTACTACTACTACTACTACTACTACTACTACCACCATTACTACTAATAGGTTAAAAGTTACTGTAAGTGAAGGAAACACACACACACACACACACACACCTGACTGCGTGTAATGTTAGCATCTGGTGCATCGTTGGGCCTGTCCTGCGCCACCACCCAGAAGTACTGTCCATGAAGGTGGATTGGGTGGTTCTCATCTCCATACTGACCTGAGGAAGGAGGAAATGGTGATTGGTCTTGGTTGAAAAATTGGCGTATTGCAAAATTGGATAGCGAAAGATTATAGGAAGCACTGTATTGCACATGTATGAGTAAGAATCAGTAAGTAGACAAAGTATATTGTACCCACCTTCATCAATGAGCACCATTTCCACCGTGGCACCCAGTGGGATGGTGTACAGGTGGAGACACTCGCAGTAATCATCGTGACAGCTGCGTCCGATGGGAGGTGATTCAGCATTACATATGTTCCCTTCCGAGGCGCCACCCAGGAGGAGGGGAGTGGCAGGGGACACATAGGATAGGTTGTTGATCTGAGGTGTTGGTATCTGCTGCTCATCAGTCACTACACAACACAGGAACACATGCATTAGTACTAGTGTGTTCCTCGACAACTAGAGACACACACACACACACATATATAGACACACATATATATAGACACATAGAGAAATATTAATCTAATCTACTGTTCCTCCTCCAGTAGACTGCACAGGAACGCATTCATTATTAATATTATTCATCTATATAAACAACAAAGAGACACATAGACATATATAGAGACATAGAGAGACATTTTCAATCCTTTTTAGCTATCTAGCATGAAATGTTTATGTGTGTGTGTGTGTGTGTGTGTGTCGTAGTATCAGCATGAGTAGCAGTGAATGTTAGATTAGGTCAGGTTAGGTCAGGTCCTTATGTCCTTATCTTTCTATAACTTACCGAGGTCAAAGTCGTAGTAGGATCGAGAGTAGTAGTGAGCATTGTGTATCCGGTTCATTTCGAAGGCCAAGTAGTAGGTGAAGTTGGTCTCGGGTGTCTTCACTTCCTCCGGCATCGGGTGAGGTGCTCGGAGACTTGCAACACACAGCCGAGTATTCGTACATGCGCTGTTAATGCTGTTCACTTGCTGTGGAGGATGAGGTATTAATGATTACTAATACTTCTTTGTATATATTTAGCTTAGGAAGGGAATGTGTTGTATAGTCTCACACACACACACACACACTAACACACACACACACACTAACACTCCCTTCCCCTACATCATTAATATACAAATACACATTGAACCCAAACTTACCACGCCGGGGGGAGGCTCTATAGAATACTTGGGTTTCCTTGCGAGAGTCCGTCGGTCTACGGCTATATTATTGTCGCCGGGCTTAGGTAACTCCCTGATAACTTGACCTAAGGGTTCCTCATACTGTAGCAGAGCAAACTGATGGGCTGATGTCACCTCACAGTCCACCCCGCCCATAAAACTCATCCAGAAGATGCCGGATTTATATTGTTCTGTCTTGAGTACGACGTCCCATCGCTCACCTTGAAGAAGGGAAGAAAATGATTACTACACAGAACACAAGAGTAGGAAGTAGTAGGAGGAAGTAGGTAGTAGAAAGAAGTAGTGTAGTTTGACATGTATATACTGTAGTTTTATAAGTATGTTCCTTAAGAAAGAAGTAAGAGCCCAATCCAAAGCAAGTTTCTTTTCTGTATTACACAAAAAGACAAAACAAAGTATATATTATTATTATTATTACTATTAGAGACCCTATAATATAGAGAATATCAATGAATCGACAAACTCTATTTTCTAGCTGTTGAATGGGAGACGTTGGACTCATTCACACTCACTCACTCATACTTACCAGGGTACACCACGACGGAGGAGACATTGCAGGGTATGAGTGGGTTCCCGTCAGAGGATATAACAGTCAGTATATGATCCTCAACGCTAAACACAATGGGACAGTTGAGGACGGCATTGTTGATCAGACGAAGACGGTACCGGTGACCTGAAGGAAAGAATTTGTTAAGTTATACGAGTAAGGAATGAATGAAAACAGAACCTAATCTAACCTTACTTAACCTAACCTTACCTAACCTTAGATAAGCAGACAGTAATGATTGCCTGAAGGAAAGAATTGATCAAGTTAACTGAGTAAATAATTAATAAAAAAGGAAATAAAAACCTTAGTTAAGAAATAGTATTAAATTTTGGTTTCTTTAGCATTATGGAAACAGAAATAAGTACCTTAGCTAAGCAGACAGTATGGATTGTTGCCTGAAGGAAAGGATTTGTTAAGCTAACTGAGTATATAATGAATGAAAATAGAAATAAATACCTTAGCTAGAAGGGAAAAATTTATCAAGTTAACTGAGTAAATAGAAATAAGTTAAATCTATTATTGATATATGATATATTTGTGATGCTCAGTTAGGTTTTAGAATAGGTCACACTAACCATGTCACCTTTAACCTGTAAAACTCTGAGAAAAATCTGTAGAAAATATCAATAATAAAATAATAATAATAACAAAATAAATGGTTTAAAAACATGCATGAGGGAGAGGTGACCTTACCTGCCATGACCTTGAAAATGGAGTATGGCATCAAGGTCCCAATGGAGCCTGGCCTTGTAAACTGTAAGGAAAATAAGGTTAGGAAGGAGCAGTTAGGACCCAGGCACTGCAAACCTCACTCACTATAACCTCACTGCAACTTATGAGAGAATTAGAATCACTGACCTGTTGTTGTTGACCTCGCCCATTGACCAACATAGACTCGGGGAAATCATCTCCTCCACTGTGATGACGGAAGAGGAATTTGTCTTCAGTAGGAATGTGAAGCCAATCTTGGAACTGTGGAAGGGATGAGGTTCAGGTCAGAGGTTTAGAGGTTGAGATCAGAGGTTCAGGTCAGATAAATAAATAAAAAAGAAAGAAAAAGAGTTGTTATAATGCAAGAATTAGTCTTTATAAACTATCCCAAAGCACAAGTAAAGAAAAAAAGAAAAAATATAGAAGGTTATAATGCAAGAGTAAACCTTCATAATATATCTAAAAACACATCAATAAAAAAAAAATAATAAATAAATGGTAATAATAACACAAGAATTAACCTATTTTATACATCCAAAAACACATTCAAATTAATAACAAAAATAAATCCAGAGAAGAAAGATTAATTGTCATCATCTTTCAGCCTTTTGACACCACCAATCTTACCAGCATCACGTGTTCATTGAGGTCATAATCGTAGTTGCCTCTGTTAGGATCATCGGCTTTAGGCTCCCTCACTATCAAGGCTCCGGCCACACCATCACCTCGGTGGAAACCTGAAGGAGGGAGGAAGTGTGAGGTTACTGTTGCAGAAGGAGGAGGAGGAGGAGGAGGAGGAGGAGGAGGAGGAGGGAGGAAGATAATGAGGAGAATGAAAGGAGAGGAGGAGGAATATAATGCAATGAATAAGAAAATGATAAAAGCTAAGAAGAAAAGGAGGAGGAGGAGGAGGAGGAGAGAAAGAGGAAAACAATGAGAGAGAGAGAGAAAAAAAAAGACGAAAAATAATAATAATAAAAAAAAAGCAAGTATAGAAAAAAGAAAAAATAATAAAAAATAAATAAATAAAAATCATAATGTCAATAATAATTCACCACTACTACTACTACTACTATACTACTACTACTACTACTACTACTACTACTACTACTACTACTACTGCTACTACTACTACTACTACTACTACTACCTACCAGAATGGGCGTGATAGAAATGAGTGCCAGCGTTCGATGCCACAAAAGTATACTTGAACGAGGCACCAGCATGTATCGGGCACTGAGTCACGCCTGGCACCCCATCCATGTGCGGGGTGCCTACAGAGGGAGTGCCACTGGAAGGACCCGTGCCACTCGTCATAGTAAGCCCGTGCCAATGTATCGTTAGACCTTCACTGTGTAAGGAGTTTTTGACATTGACGATAATTGTGTCTCCGAGGCAAACCTGGAAGGAAAGGAGAGTTGAGTTAGATTAGCTGTGTGTGAGAGAGAGAGAGAGAGAGAGAGAGAGAGAGAGAGAGAGAGAGAGAGAGAGAGAGAGAGAGAGAGAGAGAGAGAGAGAGAGAGAGAGAGAGAGAGAGAGAAGCAGAAAGAAAATAAGAAAGAATTGAGTGAGAAAAATGCGACAGAACAGGAAATAGTGCATTAGGACGGATCAGAGAGAGAGAGAGAGAGAGAGAGAGAGAGAGTATAAGGATACTTACATATATAGGTGGTCCTGGCATTTGCTTGTTTACAACGAGTATTCTTCTTGTTACACCATCGCCGCCAATGCAGTCAGGTCGTGAGCAGTCCGTGATGTTATTTGGACAGTTGTAACAAGCTCTGTAACGATAAGGGAAGAGAAATGAACACACCGTTACATAAAGAGAAGGAGGAGGAGGAGGAAGGAGGAGGAGGAGATATAAATAGAAAGGTAAATAAGTATATATGTTACTAATTTTTTTTATACATAGTGAATATTTTGCTCGTAAGAATTAAGCTTTGTGACAAGAAGAGAAGTATACGTACACACCGTTACATACACACACACACAAATAGAAAGGTAGATACACACATATATACAACTCATTTTTTCATACACATACATAAAAAAAAGAATACAAATAATAATATACAATACCTACACAGTGAATATTTTGCACGTAGTATGTATATCTATCTATGTATGTATATATATAATTATTTTTTTCCCGCCTCCCTCGTTGTACTCACCTTGACATCGTTTGGTAAGGTTGAACATTGAAGTTAAAATGACACACTCTCGAGTCACCGGCGATGCATTTCCTGTAACAATTCCGTCCTGCGAGGAAGAACAGAACACGATTACACGAGGAAGAACAGGAAGAGGAGGAGGAGGAGGGTTACAGTATGAAGAAGAGGAGGAAGGAGAGAGGAGGAAGAGAGGAGGGTTACAGTAGGAAGAAGAGGAGGAAGGAGAGAATAGGGTTACAGTAGGAAGAAGAGAAGGAGGAGGAAGAAGAGCGAAAGAGAAGGAAGAAGAGGAGGAGGAAACTTACATAGAATTACATATAATTACAAAGGGTATCTACTGAATTACTAACGATGTGTAATTCATCATGGCCTGCATTATCACGCGCTGGACCCGTAATGGATAGTATTATAACCGCTTTCTTGCAGTGGAAAATGTGTGTGTGTGTGTGTGTGTGACCGGTTTGCTTAGAAACGCCTCAGAGAGAGAGAGAGAGAGAGAGAGAGAGAGAGAGAGAGAGAGAGAGAGAGAGAGAGAGAGAGAGAGAGAGAGAGAGAGAGAGAGAGAGAGAGAGAGTGTCAGCCATGGAAATTCTAAAGGGGTAACCTGGACATTTTAGTGATATTTTTACCTCTTTGAATTTGATAATGTGTTCCATTACGTTTAGAGTGAAGCTGAACACGAATCTGGACTCAGTTTTATGATTACTGGAATGAAAATAAATTTTTATTTTTTGGCCTGAAATTTTCTACCGGAATCGGAGTTGAAAAGAGTTTTGCCATTTTACTACGAAAATACTACTCCTACAGTAAATGTTCTTATATACAAATTTATTAAGCTCGATAAGTTATATCTAATGGTCACATCACCTTGCCAATGTATCCAATAGTTTAAGAAATATATTATATTTTGTTTAAGTTTTGTGAAAAACACATATATGTCATTTTCTCAATTATTTATATTCCAATTTTATTCAGCTATAGCTTAAAAGAACGGGCGTCTTTTGCTCTTTCTTCTTTAATATATACATTTTTTACGTAAACCTCATACTTTTTGAGTTATTTAGAAAAACAATATTTCTTGATAAAACTCTAAGGGTGTAGGCCTGGATATTTTCGTGAAAATTTTCATATCTCCGAATTTCATGAAAATTGTTACCTAGGTGTTCTTCGGCAAGACGAACACGAATATAAACTCAATTTTATGATTACTGTAATATTAAACACACACACACACACACATTGGATTACCTTATTATAGGAGTTCAAATATACATTATTTAACTGCTCTTGAAGGGAGTCGTATCACTGAGCCACGTGTGTGTGTGTGTGTGTGTGTGTGTGTGTGTGTTAACAGGTCACAAGTTTCCTTTCACTTTTCCCTGCACGGTATCCAAGTCTCTCTTCACTGACCCTAAACTAATAATAATAATAATAATAATAATAATAATAATAATAATAATAATAATAATACAACTACTACTACTACTACTATCTTTCTCTCCTCTCAACACTTTCTTCCATCTTCCCTCCAGCCTCTATTTCTCCAACTGTCTGTGGCTCCTGTGTAATAATGATCGTTTTCTTGAATTATCATTAGTTAAGTTAAGAAAACATTACCTTTTCTTCCCTCCTTCCTTCACTAACCTGGAGTGGGCGGTTCCTGTGCGAGTATAACGGAGGTAAGAGTAGCAATAGCCGCTCCCAGCACCAACACCACCATTGTACCAGCAGCAACAGCACTCAACTGACAACCACAAGCCATGATTCAACCTTTATATACCCTCCGATGTCTGGAAGAGTAACAGATGCCAGTTAGGATGAAAATAATAAAAAATATATACATGTAGTAATTGTAGGATGAGAATTATGTATGTTAGTGGAATAAGGACTGTTTGAAGCCTTGATAATTGTGTAAAAGTTAGAGATTTTTCCCTTAAGAATAATAGAATAAAACTTTATGATATTAGAATTTCAATAATATAGGGAAAAAAAATCATGATATTGGAGTTTGAATAATATAAAACAAAATAAAAGATATAAGAGTTTCAGTAATATAACAAAAAATTCATGAAATATTAGAGTTCATATTGAAATCTCCATGTTGTAATTATAAGTTAATAATCAAATATATTAGTGAAATAAAAAAAAAACTAGTTGAACTCATTTTACATTTATCTATCTAAGGAAAAATGCAATATTGAGATAAAAAAAAAAAGAAAAGAGAGAATAAAAATAGTAATATAATGTTCATGACCCGGCAAACAGGAGTCTTTGCCCCCCCTCACCCCCCAAACCGCCCCTCCCCAGCCCCCCCAAACGACCTCTAACCCCAGTAAAAATCCCCATGCCCTTAGTACCAGGCAAGGGGAGGCACATGACCACCACCACCACCATCATGAGGAGGAGGAGGAGGAGGAGGAGGAGGAGGAGGAGGAGGAGGAGGAGGAGGAGGAGGAGGAGGAGGGGGAGGAAGAGGAAATGCAAACGTTTGTGTTAAGTGCAATTGATTTAGTACACACACACACACACACACACACACACACACACACACACACACACACACACACACACACACAGGGAGATATCGTTCCAAGAAGGACTTGTCGGGGATTCACAGGAAAGGAGGAGGAGGAGGAGGAGGAGGAGGAGGAGGAGGAATTGATTATATCTGGAAAATAAATGACCTGACCTGAGAGAGAGAGAGAGAGAGAGAGAGAGAGAGAGAGAGAGAGAGAGAGAGAGAGAGAGA
>JAPQNM010000028.1:221610-246610 GCA_029783475.1 Metacarcinus magister | reverse complement strand
ACCAAAATTGAGATTTTTATGATACACAGGAAAGTAATTATATGTACTTTAAAAAATCGTCTGAAAGGCCTATCCGTTTTCTACATAAACATTTGTTATATTTGATTCGTATTTATTTCATGAAAAATGTTTATTTCTAAGGTCAATCATAGAATCGAAAAATAGAATAAAACAATAATAATGATATTGAACCAATATAAACCATAGAATAGGATATATAAAAAATATTCAAACCGAAAGTAAACCCTATAGAAGCCATAGAAAAAAGAAATAGGGGAAAAAGAACGAGAAAATGAGAAAAAAACACCCTAATTATGTGTTTACATCCAAGAGTGTTAATTATAGCATGTTAGGTACAGTAAAAAAAGTGTTAGGACATGACGACCTACAAGGATAAAGATGAAGGTGAGTGTGATGTGTTTTGGTGGGCTGATGGGCTGCCAGGCTGACGAATCCACAAAAATCGACTAAAATGCCGGTATACCGATGGGTTGGATCCAAGCTTAGACGGGCTGCTATTGGCTCCGTATTCTTTTTGGAGAAAATGCAACCAATAGCAGCCGGTCTAAGCTCCGGTATACCGATATACCGGATGGGTCCACATCCCTAGACACACACACACACACACACACACACACACTCAGCTGACGCCAGGCAGTGTAATCTGATGAATAATTATAATACTTAGGGCACCAGTGGTGTTGCATATCACGTATAAAAATGGAGTTTGGTGTTGTGTGTGTTAGGGTATGTGTGTGTGTGTGTGTGTGTGTGTGTGTGTGTGTGTGTGTGTGTTAACAAGTGTAGCATTATGAGCGTAGGTAAAGGTAATAGGCCTGTAAACTACACAGTAAATGACACTAGCTTAGGAAGGTCATATAGTGTGAGGGACTTAGGAGTTCAAGTAAACAGTGACTTGCGTCCCAGGGAACAGTGTATTATAGCTAGAATTAGAGCCAACAAGATACTGGGATTTATTGTTAGGTGTGTGACAAACAGAAGTTCTGAGGTCATACTGAGGTTGTATTTAGCGCTAGTTAAACCCCACCTAGATTATGCAGCTCAATTTTGGTCCCCTTATTATAGGAAGGATATAGGCTCCCCCCCCTTCTCTCTCTCTCTCTCTCTCTCTCTCTCTCTCCCTGTTTATATATGATAGTAAGGTAAAATTAGTATATATTTACGTCTCCCAGGCTAGATATATACAAAAACATTTATATATACGTAATATTTGCCTGGGAGACGTAAATATATACATAGTAATCTTTATTAACTCACTATCATATAAAAACAAATTAAGGAAGAGAGAGAGAGAGAGAGAGAGAGAGAGAGAGAGAGAGAGGCAATGACCAGGTAGGAATATATGGGAAGTAAATAAATAACATTAGCTGGAAACTCACCTGGCAAAATAATATAATCCCGCGCTGTTTAAATACCAGTTTTTTTCCATGACAAAACCGGTATATGTATATCCATTATTATTACTTCTATAACAACAACACGTCCTTTACGCACAAGTACACACGTTTTTCAATATAAATATAAACCTTGCGGGGGTGTAGAGAGAAAGCGTATATGCGTATGGGTAGCGTAGCAGCGTCTTAGCTAACAGATACCGGGGTTCTGAGGTTGTAAGGTGGTGGTGGTGGTGATGGTCTTGGCGTCGTAAGAGTAACCACATACTAATTTTCCCTCCTTCCTTGCCTCCCTCCCTCCCTCCTCCTCCTCCTCCTATAAAGTTCTTGCTAATTGTTAGTTCTGACACTGAGGAGGTGGTGGTGGTGGTGGTGGTTTTACTAAGAATTATAGTTACTAGATACTATTTTTCTTCCTTTGGTTTTCCCTCCTTCCTTGCCTCCCTCCCTCTTACCTCCCTCTCTCCCTCCTTACCTCCCTCCTTCTCCTCCCATCTATAATGTTATTGTAATATGTTAGTAACCAAAACAATGGAATTTCCTATATATATCATAAGTGTACAGTCATGATATTTGGTTTATGTGTGTACGTGTGTGTGTGTGTGTATGTTTATGCATGTGTGTGTGTGTGTGTATGTGTGTAAGACCGTTGCCAGCAGTCACGTGATAGGACAAGGCGGTCAGTGGGAGAGCGGAGGAGGAGGAGGAGAATGGAGGAGGAGGAGGAGAAGAAGGAGCAGGAGAATGGAGGAGGAGAAGGAGGAGAAGGAGGAGGAGAAGGAGGAGGAGGAGAATAAGGAGGGGAAGAAGAATGAGAATGAGGAGGTGGAGGACAAGAAGGCGAAGGAGGAGGAGAAGGAGAAAGAGGAGGAGGAGGAGGAGAAGGAAGAGGAGAAGAAGGAGAAAGAGGAGAAGGAGAAAGAGGAGGAGGAAGAGGTAAGCATTTGAATCAAAGAATATAAAATAAAAATAAAATAAATAAAAAGATATTCAGGTAAATAAAAAAAATAAAAATAATATATTCGTTCACTTACTGAAGCGAAAACAAAAGACGATAAATATTTAGACGAAAAAATAAACAAAAATAAGAGAGAGAGGAAATTTATGAAGAAAAAGAAAAGAAAAGAAAAAAGAAAATCGTAAAAAGAAGCCAGACATTATATAACATTTTTTATAGACTGGATGGACCATTTTAAAGAGAGAGAGAGAGAGAGAGAGAGAGAGAGAGAGAGAGAGAGAGAGAGAGAGAGAGAGAGAGAGAGAGAGAGAGAGAGAGAGAGTAGGAAAAAAATGCAGGTAACCTATTAAATGAAGAGAAAAACATACTTATTCTCTCTCTCTCTCACTCTCTCTTTAAAATGGTCCATCCATCATTCATTCCTTTTCTCCCATTCCCTCATTCGCTCCTTTCTTCCCTCCTTCCTCCAACCCTCTATTATTTATTCGTTTTCTCTCTCATTCCCTCCTCCCTCCAACCCTTCTCTCCTCTCCTGACCTCATAGGGTCGTGAGGGGTCACTGCTTACGAGGGGAGAGAAGAGGGAGGAAAGGGAGGAAAGAAGGAGGAAGAAGGAGGAGGAAGAAGAGATAAGTTGTCTACAAAGAGAGAGAGAGAGAGAGAGAGAGAGAGAGAGAGAGAGAGAGAGAATAATAATAATAATAATAATGCAGGTTTACAAGGAGGAGGAGGAGGAGGAGGAGGAGGAGGAGGAGGAGGAGGAGGAGGAGGAGGGGAGGTGGTGGTGGTGGTGGAAGAGGAGGAGGCAAGGGCGTTACCATCCACACACACACACACACACACACACGTACATACATACGTACACACACATACGCCTATTTCAGGGTCGTCGACTGAACGAACCTTTTTGAATATTTTTCTTGACCATCTCGAGTTTTTTCATAATTCTTCGTCACTCTTCTCAAGAACCACAACTATTGATCAGGCCAGAAGTGCGAAAATCAAGTACAAATGTGTGTTGATATCGACCTTAGTGACGTTTTTATTTTTTATTTATTTTATTATTATTATTTTTTACTGTGAATGAAAATTTAATTGGGTAATGTGTTAATATTTTTGTATGATTATTAATTTTTTGTGCATATATACATACATACAGGAGAGAGAGAGAGAGAGAGAGCTTTCCGAAATCGAAAAAGAAAAATAGTTGAGTCATGGAACGGTCGGTTACCTTATTCTCTCTCTCTCTCTCTCTCTCCCTCTCACACACACACACACACAATGATAGTTTCGGTTTCATTTTTTTGTATTTATTTATGGACTACATGGAACCCAATTTTGTAGTTGTCTTTGACATAGAAATTCAGAAATAACAATTTGCTAAAACTTGAAAAATACTTCTCTGAATTTAACATTTATTTTTTTATTATTTTCCTCTGTAACAGATCTCTCTAAACCAAAAAACGGTCAGTAAGTCAGTAATTCAGTTGTGTTCCCAGCAAGCACAGGAAGCATTTTGTACTATGGGGAATAAACCCTACATACACAAATAATAATAATAATAATAATAATAATAATAATAATAATAATAATGACAAAGAATCACCATTGTATAGGCTTGGTCACCTATACATATAAATACATACATACATACATACACAGTGCCTCTATACGCCAAGAGTCACTTAATCAACAGAACTTAATGCAATCAACACTTACGTATCCTTCACTTTTTAACGCAACACAATCCTTGACTTAATAACATAACTTACGTAGGCCTCGGGATTTTCAACGCAGATTTCCTTCCACCTACCAATGTTCTGCGGCAATATCTAATCTCCGACCTAAGTTACAGGTTGACTATCAATAACCCGGCATGAGCAAACAGTTCATTCTGGGTACATACAGCGCCGCCAAAACATAAACGTAAACAGTGCCTCCCGAAAACAGTCACGCGTAAACCCAGGAAATTTGTAACTGTGCTCTGGAATTCATGCCGGAAAACGGATGGAACCGGAATATTGATTGCCGGATTATTGGTGGTCAACCTGCGTTCTGTTTCGCTCTACACAAACAGGTCTACACAGGGACGTTCTGACGCAGACTTCCTTCCTTCCCGCTGTGTGTGTTCTGCGGCAATATTGAATCTCTCTGACCTTCTTCAATGTTCCGTTATGCATTTCCCAAAAGGGCGTAACCACAGTTTGATTTCCTAACGCTCTGGTATTTTCACATAAGTTGGAGGACAGTGACTGACCTAATCTGACTGGGCCGCCCTCTTGAGAAATGCATTTGTGACTAATGAAAGACAATATAAACAATAAATGAATAAATAATAATCATAATAATAATAATAATAATACCAGAATTAATAACAGCTGTCAAATACTGTTGGTTTGAGTTGCTTACTGAAAGGAGAGAGAGAGAGAGAGAATTAAAAAAAGGTACAAGACAATACAAGATTTCCAGTACAACACTCTCTCTAATAGCTGCTCATACCACACACACACACACACATACACACATACATACACACATGCAACACACACCACCACACCACAACACAACACACTGTACTGCTTTCATGTTGTTGAGTTTACTTGTGTGTTTTTGGGTGGTGATCTTGGCTCTATCTAACATCACATACATTTTCTCTCATTCATCATGCTAATACATTCTTGGTCTATTTGATTAATAAACTATACTGAGCAGAGACAACCTTCCCAACATCCAACATCATTATAAACACATTCTTGGCTATAGTTAGTGGTTGATTAACATAACATTCTGTGTAGAGATGTATGTAATATCTTTAACAAACACATTTTCCTTTCCTGCACTAGATACTTATGGAATATTAACATTATATTTGACATGATGTAGTATTGTATTGATTTAAGTTTGTTTTTAATATGAATGCATTTCCTTTTTATCTGAATCATGCTTTTTCTGATGTAAAACCAATATTTTTCTTCTGAAACTAAACATTCCTATCTATATGCAAATTAAAATCCATCAATTATTTGCTAAAGAATAATAATAAAACTGAAACAATCACTTTGATTTTAAAATAACAATACTTTCCTCAAACCAAACATTCCTAAAATAAAAAGAAACATCAATTATTTGTACAAAAAATAAAATTAAATAAATTCCTTGAATCCTAAAACCAAACCCTTCGAAAAAAATAAATAAACATACATTTTCCAACATCAAGCATTTGTAAAAAAAATAAAATAAAACTCCATCAATTTGAAACTAAAAATTCCTTGTTTCTGCGACCAATCCGATCATCATTGAGGTGAGGTGAGCGTTGCGTTGCGTTGCACCTTCCTCAACCAACCAACAAACAAACTGGAACTCTCTAATGACATACAAAAAAGCACATCACCACACGAGAGAACAAATAAAAGAAAAAAACCCCAAAAAATACTCTTTGGAATGCATTATTGAATTATGAGAGCTGGTTTGTGTCCTCCTTCCCTATCACTCTCTAGTTAAGTCTCTAAGGAAACACTTGCTGGAATATAATAAGTCAGACATTGTATAAGGTAAAGTAAAGTAAAGTAAAGTAAAGTTAGGTTAAGTTGAGAGAGGAATGGACAGGGCTTTGTGGATTACCCTGAGTTGGTATGGACTTGTATGTATATATAAAACAATACACAGTTGGATTAATGACTCTACTGTATGGTTGTATGGATGGATGGACAGAATGTAAGCGAGTATTGGGTTAACTGTATGGTAGGATATTAATGAAAAAATGTGTGTATATGTTACCAGTGTGTGTGTGTGTGTGTGTTAATGAACTATATGTGTGTGTGTATAGTAATAAAAAGGACTGTACGTATATCTGTAAACATACATATGAGTAAAATGTATAAAATGTTGTACAGGTTAACTATGAATAATCCAGCATGAGTAAACACCTAATTCTGAGTACAGCGCTATCAAAACATTAACAAAAACAGCGACGACCGGAAAAAAAATTATACGCCAACCCAGGAAATTTGAAACTACGCTCTGAAATTCATGCCAGGAAACTGATGGAACCGGAATATTGATAGTGAACCTGTATGTATATTCATCAATTGTAAATCAAAAACCTAACATAAACAGGTTGAGTATTAGCCAACTGCAATGTGGGAAGTGATGGAATGGAGTGTGGAGAGAACGACGAGATGGAAATAGGTGAAGAAAAATTTCCACAAGCACCCACCCTTAGCGGAAGTCACAGGTTACACACACAGCTAGATAAATGAATACAAATGAATGACGTATTGAGACAAAGTACCCACTAGTAGGAGGAGAGATAGGGAAGGGAAGGGAAGGGAAGGGAAGAGAAGGGAAGATTACTGGGTTGAGACACTGACAACATGAGGTGGTGTTGTATTTTCATAAGTTTGTCCAAAAATCGTGACTTGTTTTACGGACGCATAACATTCACACATTGAAAACAGGGCAACTTTTTACCTTCCTTAGCGCTAATATAATAACATGGTGTGAGGGAGTGTGTGTGTGTGTGTGTGTGTGTGTGTGTGTGTGTGTGTGTGTGTGTGTATGTGTGTGTGTGAGGGAGGTGGGAGAAGGAAGAGGAGGAGGAGGAGGAAGGCAGATAGAATAAAGAAAAGAATGATAGGTTGAGGTACATAAGGTGTGTGTGTGTTTATGTGTATGTGTTTTGTGTGTGTGTGTGCGTGTGCGTGTGTGTGTGTGTGTGTGTGTGGACAGATTCCCTGAATATGAATTTCAGCACTTAAGTTAAGCCTATAGATAGTTACAGTGGCTATGTACATAACCTTATAGTTGTAGTGAATTAAATCTTCAAACTGGTCAAGAAACAGTAACTGAACAAGCTTTTAGGGAACTCAACATTATCTTAACACTCTCAAAACACACTTATATAAAAAAAAAAAAAGGTAATATTTCTCATTTTAGTGGATAATGTAAATGTGTTTTGGGAAAGTATAAAATGAATTGATCGATCGGCAGACACGACAAACATTATTACCATTCATTAATATAAACTTTTCAACACTGTAATATGAAGAAAGAAGAAAAATTAAGGTAGTATTTAGTATTTCTCAAGGGAAAGAATACAAATTTAATCAACCAATCGGCAGACAGACAGACAGACAGAGACTACTACCATTCCTTCCTTATTATAGACCTTTTTTCAACACTGTCAAATAACAAAAAACAAAAACACGTCTGCGGCTTCCACACACACACACACACTGCAACCAAACCCAAACCAAAACATAAATAAATATATAAATAAAATAAAGAACAAATATAATAATAATAATAAAAGAAAATTAATTCATAAAAAAAATAAAAGAGAAAGGTTTGGATAACTTGATTAAAATTAACAAAATTCAAAATTACTCAAGACACCAATACATCTTAGGGTGGGGGAGGAGGGAAAGGGGGAGGAGGAAAAGAGGGGGGGAGGAAAAGGGGGGGAGGGGGTCTAAGCAACATGAAACACCCAAAATAAATAAATAAATAAAAATAAAAATGACACGAAATACCATACCACACCTCAGAACAACATACGCACATAGACGCACATACGCAGCAGCAGTAGTAGTAGTAGATGGGTAACTAACTCCTTGCCCATGATGACTGTAATATAAGTAAACATATAAAATGACTAGACTACAAAATGAGTTCAAGAATGTGTCAGGGGGGGGTGAGGACCACATACATACATACACACACACACACACATACACACACACGTACACACACAACCATAGTGGCAGAATAGACCTGGTGGTGCATACAGCAGGTCAGGTCAGGTCATGAGGTGAGGTGAGGTCAGGTCGCCTCCACTGACACATTCTCTACTTCAACCCTGTTCCCGGGAATATTGAAGGCAATGAGACGCAATACATGGCAGTGGTACATGATCTTGGCAGTAGTGAGCAAATGGAGAGATGGAGAGAGAGAAGGAGAGGAAAGATTGGATTCACACAAGGTAGAGAGAGGGAGAGGAAAGATTGGATTCGCTCAAGGTAGAGAGAGGGAGAGGAGAGATCAAATTCATTCAATAATATAGCAAGGAAATCAACGTCAATTAGCAGCAGTATTCAACAAAAACATAATAATAATAATGATAATAATAATAATAATAATGACACACACACGCACACACACAAGTTGAGGTGCCGTGCTGTGCCGTGCCGTGCCGTGCCGCCCAACGCAACTGTATTCACAATAATAATAATAATAATAATAATAACACAATACAATGCCTGATTAATGAATGAAATGTTTGTTCCCTATGTTTGGAATTATTCATTAACTATTTTCAACATATTCCGTGATCCAAAAAAATGTATTTGTAATTGTAAACTGACCCTTCAAAGTGTGCATGAAAAAAATTAAATAAATGAGAGAAAATAATAACATAACCTCACAAAATATTTTCCTGATATAAAGAAAAGAAAATAAGATAATGGCCATTAATACTAATTACAATAACTATACAAAAAAAAAGAGAAATAATAAAAAAGGGGAAATGAAAATAAATAAATAAATACAAAACCCAGAACCAGTAAGATTGTAAATAATAAACAGACACACACACACAGCAAGTACAAAAAAAATAAAGAAAAGAAAAGAAAGGAAAACTAATAGAAAATTAATAGAAAAAAATTAATAAAAATATAAAAAATGACCCAGTATTTTAAACCCAAACACACCAAGCTTCCTGATCCACCTTTCTCAATACTGTACAAAACACACATGACTACTACCCACCCCACCCACCCTCCTATACGTACACACATACATGCACACACACATACGTACATACATCCCATCAACATCAAGTTACATTCACGGCCTGTAGTACATGTTACGGAAGATTTACGAATGATAACGTTAGAGCTTTGTACTGTCATCACTAGGTATACACAGAGGACAGAAAAAATGAGATAACCTTAGTACAGTAAAGTACATTAGGAGTACACTGCTTCCTCAAATTATGCATCAAATTGGTCGGACATTACAGAAAATTGGATTAGTTAACCTTATGGTGATTTGAAGTCCTATTTTCACCCTGGTTGGTACAGGAATACATGAGAAATACAGACAAATCTATTTATTTACTGACCAATTGACTGTACCTGGGCTTGCGATGTTGGAAAATTGGTCTCGGTCGCAAAAATTGGAGCACACATAATTAGAGGAAGCAGCGTAGATAATTGGTTCAGTAATTAATGGCAGTAAAAGTATGGTACAACGCCTTTAAGTGTTCATATCTTTCCCTCCTTCTCTTCTCTCTTTCTTTCTTCTTCTTCTTGTAGGAAATTGTGGAATGTGATGCAACAACAACACTGGAAATATATCTTAGAAGTTGAGCACGGTGGAAATCATGGCAGTGAGAATAGGTGAGGCCGGCAGTAGGAGGAGTGCTGGGGTAGGCTTATCAAAATCCCGCACCAGCTATACACAACTTAAAGAATAAAACAATAGACACTAAAACCTAATCATCAATGGAGGAGTGGAAGAAATGACGTAATAAGCTATCACACTGAGTACAAAAATGATTACAAAACAACTATGGTACAAAAATGTTCATCTTAGACTAGGAGAGGAGAGGAGGAGGAGGAGGAGGAAGAGGAGGAGATCATCAGAGTTTAGTAGCCATGGCCGTGTTTGACCTGACCTGACCCTCCCTACTGCCGGCCTAACAGACTGTCAGCAATCTTTGGCAACAAAACAAGTTATATAAACACACACCAGCATGGGTCAAAACATGCTTTTACCTTCCAGAATCGAGTGAAAACGGAAAAAAATAATGGGTGTTTGAGAGTAAAACAAACACCGCTCTTGTATCCTTCCCCGTATGTATGTATGTGTGTGTGTGTGTGTGTTTGTGTGTGTGTTTATGTGTGTGTGTGTGTGTTTGTATGTGTGTGTCCTTGAGCCACTCACTCACACGTGCCAAACACTCATACGGCATCCGAGTCTCCGGATCAATATAAACATAAAACAAACGCGACTTATGTACATGACTAAACGGTACCATAATAACTGGTTTGCTTTGGGCTCAAGTCTGTCCGGGCGTCCACTTGGGAAGAGTCATTCTGGCAATTCATTTTTTTTTTAGATGTTGTAGTTTTTTTTATATGTTTTTTTTGTTTGTGTTTTAATGCTCTCTGTCTCCTCACACCGTTTGATTTCCTTTCCCTTCCACCCAAAAGCAACCATATCACAAACTTAAGTTGAGGCTGTTGACTGTGGCGGACACCACAAAACCAAACCTGTTATTCACTCAATCACTCTGGCAGTGTATAATGAACACAGTCTCAATGTGGTTGTGGGGGGGGCGAGGGGGGGTCTGGGGGGGGAGGGGGGCAAATCCAGGTTATTCATTCACTTTCAAGTCTGACTAACTGAGTGACTCTCCACTGACTATGGGTATGTGGGTATGTGGGTATGTGGGTATGAAGCGAGCCTCCAATTCTGCCACAGGTAATCTTGAAGGCCGGCAGGAACTTGCATTACGAGGAACTTGGACAGTCCCACTCGATGAGGTACTGAACTTTCTCCTCGAAGCTCACCCTCCGCGCTATCACATGGAATTTCTCCCCGTTAGCGATGCGATTGGCTGCTCCGAAATAGTTGTTGACGGTAGATTTGAGGTCACTGAGCGAGAACCCGGACTCAGCGACGACCTTGGATTCCTCCCCGACCTCACTCCCCACGTCTTTGCTGCTGGTACTGAGGCGGCCATTCAGGGCGTAATCCACACAGTTTTTAATGCTGGTCGCGCCGTTGAGTCTAATACCGTTAGCTCCGTTCAACCCCATAGAAGCGTGGTGCTGCTGTAAGAGTGAGACCAGCTTCCCCTTCTCACACTTCTTCCTCACCTTCCTCCTCTTCACTTCTCCGTTCTTGCCGATGCGGATATCACTCTCGTTCAGCTTCCTCTTGAGCGGCCGCACCACCGGCATGCCATAGCTAAGGGAGTCCAAGTTGAGGAAGGGGTTATTCTGCCCTTCAAAGTTGGACGGAGGGGGTATAAAGGAGTCTAAGGTGCCGTGAGATGAGGTCTCATCCCCGCTGGTGTCTCCGGGGGTGAGGCAGGTCGGGGTGGGCAGATCTATACCTGATTTGGTCACAGCGTGTAGGTTGTCCCCCTGAGGATAGATAGACGGAGGGAAGGGTTGAGGTACACTGGAGGGAGGGAGGGAAGGAAGGGAGGAAAAGCGCACACACGCACACACACACACACACACACACACACACAATATATTATCCGTAGCTACAATGGAAGAACTACAACTACAACTACACCTACAACTGCAACTATAACTACACCTACAACTCCCAGTGTACCTGTTTGAGGGCCTCCTTCAGTAGCTTGTGTGCTCGCTTCTGCTTGAGGTCACGGAGGTCGTCTGAGTTGATGCTCGGCTGTTGGTTCTTGGGAGGGCGACCTCTTTTCCTTTTAACGGGCGCTTGGGAGTCTGTTGTGCTGTTGGCTTTCACAGACCCTACCTCCTCTATCATTTTCTTGGCCTGGGGGGAGGGAGAGCGGGAGAGAGAGAGAGAGGGGGGGTGAGAAAGAGAGTATAGTTGTAATATGAAAACTAGTTTGATCCATTACTAGTTTACAGTCTAAGATTGTATTTCGGATCGCATTAAAAAAAAAAAGGTTAGGAAACACTAATTTAAGTCAATAATATATACAAAATAACCCTCACTTTTTTGTCTTCCATTAGGATGTCTAGCTCTCGTTTTCTTTTCCTTTTTCCTGAGCTGCCGGGACTCTCCTCGTCTTGTTCGGGCAGAGGTGACACCGGGCGCTTCTTGGCCGGGCTGAAACGTCCCATCGCTTCCTCCATCTCCTCTTGCTTGTCCTCTCTCAGCTTGTAACTCCGGGGTATTGGGGGGCTGGAGGGGGTGGGGGGAGAGAGAGAGAGAGGAGTGTATGAGTATAAATTAGTTTTCCTCCTAGGTATGGAAAGGCTGGAGGGAGAGATAGAGATAGAGGGAGAGAGAGAGAGGAGGACAAACACACACACACACCCTACCTATCTGCAATTGGAGGAAGCAGTGCACATACATACACACACACACACACACACACTAAAAGAAAGAAGAATGACCTATTTATCATTACACTATTAGAGACACACACACATACACATACACACACACCTGTCAGCATTGCGGGTTTTCTTGTTGCGTAGGGTGATGTGCTTGATAGAGTCCTCGGTGATAGGGCCAACGTAAGGTAGGGTGATGGCAGGTACGGGAGGGGGGACGCGCACCCTTAAACCCCATATACTAGTCTTTTTCTTAATTTCTCGGCCACATTTAAACCTGTGAAGATGAGACGATAGATAGAAAATAAATAAATAAATAAATAAATAAATAAACCTAACCTAACCTAAGACACTGAAACAAACACACATATATAATTAGATCAAAGTATAAACGTTACAATAATTAGATCACAAAGTATAAACGTCACGATAATTACCTGGGTCTGTTTCCCTCTAACACACGCAGGACTTCATGTTTCCGTTCACTGACTCCAACTTTCTGCAGCTGAAATAACAGGAAAACAATATAGAACAAAGACAGAAATAAACGAATGAAATCAATCTGTAATTTGTATTTTGTATTTTTGTATGTATATATAGAAGAAATTAAGTCAATCCTTCCCTCCACTGAAACCTGTCTGGCCTCCCTCCTTCCCTCCACTCCCTCCGAAACACACCTTCCTTCCCTCCCCCCCCGCACTGACCCCGAGAGGAGCCATCATCTGGTCCCAGTTGTCGTTGATCCACTGAGTGATGGTGTCTTCGTACTCAAAGTAAGTCTTGGAGTCCTGCAGGGTCAGGTTGAAGATGGACAGATGCACCACATCCACCCACTTCACATCCAGTCTGTGTAGGAATTCTGTCCCCTCGTTGCACAGCGCACACACGAATACGTAAAATCTGGAACGTACATGAGTTAGTTCCGTGTCAGCACAGCGCACACACGAGCACATACAACCTGAAACGTACACGACACATTAATGAGCACACAGGAACACGCAAAATGGAGACATCACGGCAACATAAGTACAGGTTTCATGTAGTAGTAGTAGCAGTAGGTTAGGTTAAGTTAGGTTAGGTTAAGTTAAGTTAGGACAGTTACCTATCACCGTAGAGTAGTGGATGGTGTAAACAGTCGACGCAGGCTTCATGGAACCATTGTTTACACCGCTGGCACTGTAGCATGCGGTTGTACCACTCTCCCGGACCACCACAGTAACAGTAGGTCTGCTCCCTGTTGCTCTTGTGCCCTTGATCCCAGGTTAAAGAATTGATCTGGAAAATACAATGAAATACAAAGGTGTCATGATTTCCCAGGTTAAGGAAAGTTATATACAATGAGTTAAAATACAAAGATAGGAAGGTTTAATTAACACAACACTAACGCAACTTAACTCACCTCGTAACGCCAGACTAGTTTATTGTTTTCTTCAGTCTGGTTCTGAGGTTGAGGACGCGGCCGCTGCTTCCGTGGAGAGTTATCCCGAGACTTCTTGCGTTCCTCCTTCTCCATTGTGGAGTGACCGGAACACTGCGGACACTCCCACTGGCTGTCCGGCTCACAGTACTCCTGCCCTATCCTTGGCTGCAACACAACACAACACATTACTAACACTACTACTACTACCACTAACACACACACTCTCTCTCACACTCTTTCTGTCTCTCTCTCTTTCACTCCAGGTCCCAAGAAAGGCAGTTATCATCAAAACACATACACACACACACAAAACACCTCAGAAAACCTACACTCCCCCTCTCTCTCTGCCTCAGCCCTTTACCTGTGTGTTATCACCTGTCGTAGGGTCACCTGGGAGGCCGCTCACCTGCATACAGTCCTGGTGGTAGCCTTGCTCACAGATGTGACATAGTACGATCTCGTTGGTTTCCCAGGATTTGGAAGACTTGCAAATAACACAGAGGTCATCGGACTCGGGTAGTTTCAACTTGGTGAGGTCTTTGTACAGGGACCAGTGTGCAGTGCTGTCCTCAAACTGTACAAGACACCGCTCATTTTCACTGTCAACCTGGAATATGAGGAGCTGTGAGTGTGTGTGTGTGTGTGTTACCAGTGTGTGTGTGTGTGTGTGTGTGTGTGTGTGTTAGTGTGCAGTGCTGTCCTCAAACTGTACAAGACACCGCTCATTTTCACTGTAATATGAGGAACTGTGAGTGTGTGTGCGTGTGTGTCAGCCCTTCCCAGTAACTCACCACCACCACTATAACTGCCACTACAACTCACCACAACTATAACCCCCAGATAGAAGAGGCCATCTTTGCCGTGGGAGAGCACGTCCTCCCCCTCAATAAAGCGTGACACCTTCTCCTTCGTGGTACTGTCTGGGGTCACAAAGCCACTGTCCCCCTCGCTGTCCCCATCCTGAGGCAGGCCAACGGTGCTCAGTAGAAAACACTGGTAAGAAAACACACTTATTAATGACCTCACCTGACCTGACCGCACTTGACCTCACCTACACTTGCTTGTTTTTTTTTTATTGAATTTTTTGTTGTTGTTAATTTAAAGGGTACTGGTTAAGGGACAATGAAAATACGTTAATATCAAAATATATCAATCCAATGTACACTTGACACAATAAATAATGTTGATTTTTTTTTTTTAGCAGGAGTGACGAGAGACAAGTAGACGATCTTTCACGGCCTTTCAATCTGACCCAAAAAGGCGGTTATAATGATCATATATATTGACCTATAGATAATAATAATAATAATAATAATAATAATAAATCATAATTATATCCTATCATCAGTAATAATTCTCTGGGTTTTTAAATGAATAGATATTATGAAAGATAATTATAATAAGATAATGCATATATTAATGACCACAAGTTCTTAAATAACTTAACAGAAGGGCAGGGAGGCAGGGAGGGAGGGAGGGAGGGAGGCAGGGAGGGAAGGAGGGAGGGAGGGAGGGAAACTTGAAACTTATATATAAAAAAAAATAAATAAATAAATTGAGACTTTATAGAGTAATGAAAGGGCCACAAGCACACCCAAACAAATAAATAAATAACTAAAAATAATAATAAATAAAAATAATAATAATAATAAAAGATATGATGAGATAGAGAAGCACTACTAGTATTATTATTATTATTATCATTATCATTATTATTATTATTATTATTATTAAAAGCACTACTGGCTTAAGCATTAATTATCAAGCATTAGAATTAGCAGTAGTAATTAATATATTATAATTAAAAAGTCAACCTCTCCTAATTGTATTGTTTTGTGTTACGTATGTGAGGGGAACGGAGGGGGAAGGAGGTAGTCTTAGAAGGTCAGGTCAAGTCAGGTCAGGTCAGGTGTCTTTTTTATCTGTAACTTTTTCTTAATGGTCAAATAACTTCAAGAAATGTCTGGAAACCTGTTTTTTTTCATCTCTTCTCCTAATGATGTTCAATTAGGATGGTCATTAAGAATCCCAGCCAGGTGAGGTGAAGGTAGGAGTCTCAGTCTTAGGTTAGGTTAGGTTACCAGGCGTTCAGATACATACACAGACTTTGGTGTATGTGTGTATGTGTGTATGTGTAAGCAGTCGTCCCGCCCCGCCCGCCCATCCCCTTGATAAGTGAAGGATATACTGGTGGCTATACAGTATTATTATTATTATGGGAAACTATCAAATCCTTTCTTTTGTTTTGTTGATATATGAGTACAATGCTTCCTCTGATTCTGTGTGAAATTGGTCGACATTGCAAGCCGTAAAATGCTGATTAGTTAACCTTATGGTGATTTTAGTCATATTTTTACCCTTGTTTGTACACCAATACATGGAATTATACATCATACAGTAAATAAAATAACAGAAAAAACATTAAACATTATCATTATCCACAAGAACATCAATTTAAATCACCATTTTACTGTACCTGGGCTTACGGAGATGGTGATTGGTCAAGGTCACAGAATTGGAGGAAGCACTGTACTAGCCAAGGCGAGGGAGGGAGGGAGGGAGGGTGTGGGTGTATGGGTGTGGGTGTGGGTGGGAGGGTGTGTGAGAGCAAGGGTGTCACACTAATACTCACTAAGGCTCTCTCGTTAGCGGTACAAAAGATCGTCTACTCGTTCAACTCGACTGGGAAAGGTCAGGTCAGGTAAGCTAAAGGTCAAAATGATAAACCGTGAACCACTTGCCTAATTAAGAAGAAGACATAGATTTTGTTGAACTCCACTTACAACTGAAATGATAAAAACGAAACAAACAAGAAGAGAAAAATTAAATTAAATGAAAAACAATATTCAGATTTGAGAAGATGAGTCAGGGTTGAACGTGAACCAGTCGCGTATCTTTGAGGTTTGGGAAAAAAATCAAATAAATAAGAGGAATATCAATAAATAAATAGAGATAAAATACTGTTCTCAATGACTACGTTAATTATAGAAGAGGAATATATATATATAATAAAAATAAATAAATAAATAAATAAATAAAAGATTTGACATGCATATAATAAATAGTAAATGAATCAATACTTGAGATATATAATTAACTATTTCTTTCTATAAATAAATAAAGACACAAGTAATGGATATTTTTTTCACTTACTTCACATACAAAAATAGAACAAATAATAAAAAGAAAAAATATATTCAGCAAAAATACATCATTATGCAAACAGAATACAATGCTAAAAGGAATTCATTATAGAAGGAAGGATATAAACATTCCGTAAAACATAAGAATATTAATTAATAACATTCTAACCACCACCACCACCATCACCACCACCACCACCACCACCACATGCTCACTACTCTACACTCTACACACACACTGCTTTGCTCAGCCTTGCACTAACACGCACGCACACACACGCACACAAGCCTTGCGTATAACATGCCATAACATAACATAACATAACATAACATAGACGTCAACTCGGACAGCTTACGTCACCTTAGCTTGTGTCTGTTGTCTCTCTCTCACCTATAACTACAATCCTAACCTAACCTAAACTAACCTAACCTTACCTAACCACAATTAATGATGATATTTCCGACACTCGACAGAAAAAACTTATATAAATAGGTTTTCTAATAATTCTCATCTACGTAGTCTCCTAACTATAACGTAAAGTCTTTATATTTTGTCTTTTTTCAATAGATAGTAGTAGGTAAGCGTTCCGTCGCGCCACAGTTCCGCCAGACGCCACAGCGAGGTCATGTGTTGATGTGATGTGGTGAGGCAGCTTAGCAGGGATGGAGGGAAGGTAGGTAAGGGAGGTAAGGTAGGGAGGCACAGTGCATTGCTTTACCCTGTACACCACACCCTTTGCAGCATTAATAATAGTATGTGTATCTCTGCAAACATCAACATGCCCAAAGTATTTATTTACAAAAGAGAATGAAAGCAAGGTTGAGATATCATTCATTTATTTTCCTGTTCTGCCAGTGTGTTTATGTATAAGAAAACCACATGACAATTTTCCTGCCTCTGCCCACTTGCTACCTAGATTAAGTTAAGTCATTTTGTAACCTGCCGACACAACTAGCTGTAACTGTAACTAACTGGACTGTCTATACACACCATACCACTTAACCATTACAGTCGCTGATCCAACCCACACAACTAACTGTAACTGAAATTAACCGACAGTCTTTAACACACCCAAACACTCACTACATTGAGAGAGAAACACCAACGCAGACACAAACAAACAGCTTTTTGGCCGCTAAACCAACACACAGACAGACAGACAGACAGCCTTGGAGGACCACCTTACCCTTAACCCTTGAACATACACTGAGGGAGGGGAGGGAGGGTAGGGGAAGGGATGGTAAGGTAGGGTAAGGGAAGGGAAGGGAAGGGAAGGGAAGGGAAGGGGAGGGACACACATGCATTTGAGGAGGACAAGAGGTCAAGAAGAGGACAAGAGGAGGCCAGGAGGACAAGAGAAGGAGGTCAGAAGGTCAGGAGGTCAAGATGAGGTCATACTTACCCTCTTCCTCACGCTGGTCATCATGGTCTCGGTCTTATGGTTATACTCTGCTCGCCGGGTCTTCTGGGCTGATCTACCGGGAGAAAGATGGACTCTGTTAAGTGATGCTGGATGTCACCTGTGTCCCAGAAGGAAGGAAGGAAGGAAAGATTGCATTAAATAACTGTATTATTATTGTATTCTATTGTCTCTCTTCTAAACAGTATTCACTTTGTCTGTTCGTGTTGACTCTACCTTCAGGGGGAAATAAAATCATCATTATTATTATCATAGTCTATAGTAGTAAGAATAATAGTAATAGTAATAGTAACCACATCATTATCATTATATCAAATGGTTTATATAGTAGTAATAATAATAGTAATATAACATTTAATAAGTCTATAATGTTAACTAAGTAAGGTTGATACATGCTTAAAGGTCACTGCCATACATGTTATATAGCCAGAAATGACCCTTACATACACACACGCACATGCACACACACACACACACACATACATACACGTACACACGGGGTAGCATTCATAATTACAGGTGATCATTGTATAGTTAATGAATCACTCTATCTATTGTCATTATATAACATAGAAATAGTTTATGTATAACCCGACACACACACACACACATTGAGTCTGTGATGCTGTGGGTGTACATTCGTTTCCTTAACTAAACGTAACTAAACCTAACGTAATCTAGCAACAAAAACATCGTATTCTTTCTGTAATTCAGCGGCATAACTATTTGGTGTGATCTGTAGTTAAATTTGCATTATAAAGGTAACCAGATATAGAGTGCTTAACGAACACACACACACACACACACACACACACACACACACGGGGTAGCATTTGAATGTTCAATTACCATTACTTATAACTAACTTCACATTGAGTCTGTGGTGTTAGGAAGCAGAACACTTCTCCCTTGTGCTGTGTGCTGTGGGCGGAGACACAGCACACACACGCACACACATACACACGTTAAATTACTATTATTTTAAACTTGCTACACAATGAGTCTGTGGTGCTGTGCTGTGTGCTGTGATGTGTACTGTGGGTGTACATGGGCGGCACACAGACATAGACATACACACACACACGTACACGGGGTAGCATTTAAAAGTGGTATATTACTTTTACTTTTAACTTGCTTCACATTGAGTCTGTGGTAGTGTGTGTGTACATGGGCGGCACACACATACACAGACACACACAGACACAGACATACATACATACAGACAGACAGCATCTTCACAGCCAATGTCTCCGCGGTAACTCTGTCTCACAAAGATAATATTTAAATCCTAATTTCTACCTTATATAAGCCTCCATTAAGCATCTCAGACTCACTGTAACACCGTCATTATCAGTATATTATATGCATCAAAGTATAACATAAATAAGCCGGGTTAACACGGCGAAAAATAAAAAAAATAAAAAAAATATACACAACACAAGGCAATGTCAACAAAATTTATCCCGGGCTGAGTCTAACGTTCATAGCGATAAATACCAAATATCTCATTCATTAGGCATATTAAACGTAATTACTATAACGTCATTATTAACAGGATGGTTATTTTATATATATATCACCTTTAATGAGTGTATTTGGCCCTGGAAGACGTAATTTCTGTCTTCAATGTTGGGGTGGTAGTCCAGCCCAGATCCGACCGGCAGCCATGTTCTATCACTAACTTGAATTGTTCCTAACGGCCGCTCTACCCGCCAACTTCAAAATTATATACATTTATATCACTATCATTATCATTATTATTATTATTATTACGTGTGTTAAGGATAAATGTGAGGTTGGGTTGGGTTTACATGTTCTATCACTAACTTGAATTGTGCGTAACGGCCGCTCTACCCGCCAACTTCAAAATTATATACATTGAACGAACTTATTTATACTATCTAAGGTTATGTATGTATAGTGAGGTTAATTGTGAGGTTGGGTTTGGTTTGTATGATGTTTTCCGGAAATTGTCTCTGGTCTGTCTTGAGATTATTGGATGGGAGGGCGGGAGGCTGCGTATGTTTACCTAGTTGTATTAATGTATCTATCGAGTTGTATTTACCTAGATGTATTTACCTAGTTGTATTTACCGAGTTATATTTACCTAGTTGTGGTATACAGGGCCTGAGCTACACTCGTATGGTTCTGTCTCCGTATTTACAGTTGTCTAGTTTTTCCTTCAATTGGTGTACATTCTTCTCAATATTAGGTCTTTTCTATCTGTTTCCCGGTATGGTATGGTGGTGTGGTGTGGTGTGGTGTGGTGTGGTGTGGTGTGGTGTGTGGTGTGGTGTGGTGTGGTGTCATGTGGTGTGGTATGGTGTGGTATGCTATGACAGACAGACAAATATTTTTCCAACCACACGAGAAGAGAATATGAACGTAAAGATATCAGGAAGTGAAACAAAGATGACCTGAGATTTATTAACCTCATGACCTGACCTGACCTTGCTCTGACCCTCACAAGAAAAGTTTTGCTTAGTATTTTGACAGTGGAATCTAGAACTCTTAGAAAATAACTCAATCACTGTCCTATAAGATACTATACATACATACATACTATATACATACATACATACATACATACATACATACATACATACTACATACATACATACATACTACACATACTATACAACTAGGTAAATACATGCTTAACTTAACTAAACTCTATAGATTAAATGGTATATTTTGTTACACTCCTTAACTAAATATGGTTTGCAAACAAAAAATAATAAATAAATAAATAAATATATAAATGAATAAAATGTTAAGCTTTTTAATCATGTAATTTTTTTTGTCATTGATTGTCATAACTACTAATGATGCTGATAATGCTACTATAATTGCTGCTGCTGCTGCTGCTGCTGCTGCTGCTGCTGCTGCTGCTGCTGCTGCTGCTGCTGCTGCTGCTGCTGCTGCTGCTGCTGCTAGTATTAAAAAAAAAAAACTATTAGACTTACAGAGAGAAAAACTTTATTAATCTTATAGAGACAAAAATTATCAACCTTCCACAGAGTAATTGATTAAGAAATTTTTACCTATATAATATTTTGGTTTTATATATACAAAAAAGATGTATGTTAATGTAATGTTTATTTTGTGATTAATTTATATAATCTGTGTTTATGCGTTATTAACAAAATTTGGAAGATCTCTCAAAAAAATTGTTTGTTAAAAATACATTTATTATTACTATCATTATCATTATTATTAGTAAGATAATAATTAATTTATGATAATAATGAGAGCACAATGAGAGTGTGATCAGGTCATTGTCTTCATTGTTGGAAAATACATTAATAAAATAAAATACAACTCTCTCTCATACGTAGAGGAAGAGGAGGAGGAGAAGAATGTGTATTTGGAGGAAGAATGCAGAGGAAGAAATTAGGGAAGACTTACAACTGACTGAAAGATTAGGTTACTTAAGATACACATCCCACCCCGACTAACTGACTCACTGACTGGCTGGCTAAGTGGCTGACTGACTGACTGACTGACTAAGTGGCTGACTGACTGACTGGCTGGCTAAGTGGCTGACTGACTGACTGGCTGACTAAGTGGCTAACTGACTGACTGGCTGGCTAAGTGGCTGACTGACTGACCCCCCAGCCTGGGGTGTCCAATACTTTTGACTAGTACTGTACATTCGTGTGCATTAAAGGAAAGACAACACCGGAAAATTAGCCACGCAGCATACAGCCAGTCGGTGAGTACTGTACAGTGTACCAGTGTACCAGTGTACAGTGTACAGCCGACCCCGTGGCGCCGGTAGGCGCCACGGGTAAAGGATAAAAAATAAAAGGGCCTACGGGGGTTAGTGTTGCATTATCCGACGTTATCCGTCACGGCCTCGGCTGCTACACTACGGGTAATTGAGAGATTACTGTACTTTACGCCTCTCCGGGCCTTTCCCCGGAGATATTTCCTGTCTCACTTTTGGGGACACCAGAGACAAGGTGGTGGTGACTGGGAACTAGCTCAGCGCACAGGAAAAGAAACGTCACAGAGTAAAAAGGATGCGAATGCCTGGATTAGTGGTTGTTAGCCACGAGGACCAACGAAAAATGAAAGCAAGTAGTAAGAGAAATAGTAAGACAGTTTTACCAGTGCTCAAGATAAAAAAAAATGTATCATGATTCCCTCTTCCTCATAGCAATCATCACCACCTCCACCTCCATCTCCTCCCCTCATCCTAAATCATAACAACTGATAATTGTTTTCCATAATAATAATCCACTCCATCCCCCATCCATTTATCTTCCTCACATCATCTTAAAAGGTCTATCTTTTTCAGGAATCCTCTTCCTCTCCATCCCTATCCTTTCCCTTCCAATGCATTCATAATTATTGATCACTTATGACTATGTCGCTTAATTCATCAACCTCTTGTCCCCTAAAGATCTGTACTGGCTCCAATTCCCTATTTGACTCTTCCTCAGAAAATACAAAACACACTCACAATCAGTGCCGGCTCGTGTACAGGCACTACGGAACAGCACCAACCCTTATTTCCACTCCATATTATCGATAACATTCAATATAATGAGTCCTTTTTTCTTTAATTCTTTCTTTATACTTGTACATTATATAATCCTTAAGCTTAATGTCAGTAGCCATCCCCTTGTTTATGAAAAAAAATACAAAATCTTTATATAGAACTGTAGCAGCACCACCAATAATTTTAGGTACGAGCCACCACTGGTCACAACACACTCACCTTCATCTATATCCTTGTAGGTCACCATGTCCTAACACTTCTTTTACTGTAACTAACACACTATAATTAACACTCTTGGCGCGCACAGCCTTATACATCTCCGGCAAGATGGCTACTGGCGGCTTTCCATGCCTCATTCATTTACACTTCCCGCCAAATAATGTTGCCAAGTCAACAACCCAAGTCCAAGTCCAACTAACTATGAAAAATAGGCCTACAACCTTAATTAAACACACACTAACACACACACACGAAAAATAATAAGAATAAGAAAAATAAACTCTACGGTGTCGTCTTGCCAAGTTTCATTGTCCAGCCGTGGTAAAAGTGGGAACCTGCAACTGTCCCTTCATCCTACAATTGAGTCACCACATACATCCACTTGAGTAGAGGCAATCTGATAACAGGACAATACTCATTATAACAAACTACTTAACACTGGCTTTTTATTTCTATAGGACTGTTGGTTGTAAAGAAAACGGAGGTAACTTTGTTTGAACACATACAACTGAACGAGATTTCCTAGGCTATAGTGTGCACTCTGTTCTTTAAGAAATTACGTTTTGAATGTTTAATTAAGGGCTATACTCCATAATATAATGTCATAAATATCTCATCCTATTTAAATGAAGTCTGACAATTTATCTGCTTATGATTATCAAAGTATTAATGCTTACAAGTGTGCCTGCTATGCATACGTACATTAAAGGTAAAGTAAAGGTGGGGGGACATGGATGTACAATAACAATGTACTATTAGATGGTGAGTACATTTTGGTGACCATTTGGTTCAACAAGGACAGTCACAGAGGCAAGGTTGTGGCAATCTTTACCTTCCACTTATGGAGGGAGGAAAAACAATTGGCAGCCTGGCATGACAAACAAACATCAAATTAATTCAAAACACATCAAAATCTATTAGAAAGAAATAGTTTTGTCCAAAACAGTGAGTGGTTTAAGAAACGGATCTTTACCTACATATAAAGTAGTTATAAAAATAATTTCCTAATTCATAAAGCAAATTTATCCAAAAATAATGTTTGTGTCACTAAAGGTGGTGAAATTAATGTCAATATTATCCAAGCGTCTGCACCTCAGCGCTGTGAGGGTGTGTTGCAGGACTACATTTATATATAATGTTTTGGACTTACGGTGTGTTTCGCCTTTTCAAAAATATAAATAAATTTTTGCCACCTAAATATGGAATTATGCCGATTATCATTGCGTATTACACAAAAACTCTTTGGAAATACCTTGCTCGTCTACATGGGAGGCACACATTGTTAGCTTGAATCTTCACACATGAATCCACGTATAATCATCCTGAATACTTTGGTTCACAATGGTTAGTGTAAGTATTTGATCGAGTAGTGACAGGTAGTATTGGCGCTGTACTGTCACTCATCACTGCTACTAAGTTTTGACTTGAATTCTATGCAACGTTCACATGCGTATCAGTGTTGGCGATACAATATACAACACCGGGATAAATTTTGTTGACATTGCCTTGTGTTGTGAATATTTATTTTTTTATTTTTCGCCGTGTTAACCCGGCTTATTTATGTTATATTTTGATGCATATAATATACTGATAATGACGGTGTTACAGTGAGTCTGAGATGCTTAATGGAGGCTTATATAAGGTAGGAATGTGTGTGTGTGTGTGTGTGGTGTGTGTGTGTGTGTGTGTGTGTGTGTGTGTGTGTGTGTGTGTGTGTGTGTGTGTGTGTGTGTGTGTGTGTGTGTGCATGCATGTGTATGTGTGTGTACGTAAGGGTCATTTCTTGCTATATAACATGTATGGCAGTGACCTTTAAGCGTGTATCAACCTTACTTAGTTGACATTATGGACTTA
>JAPQNM010000028.1:216610-219110 GCA_029783475.1 Metacarcinus magister | reverse complement strand
AAGAGGAGGAGGAGGAAGAGGAGGAGGAGGAAGAGGAGGAGGAGGAGGAGGAGAAGAAGAAGAGTCAAAATAATGATAGTTGAAAGTTATATTGAGAAATTACATGAGTTTTTTCAACCTTAGAATAGAAAGTTGACGATTGGGGGAAGACCGAGAGAAAGAGAGAGGTGGTGATGGTGGTGGTGGCGGTGGTGGTGGTGGTAGTAGTGGTGGTGGTGTGGTGGTGGAGGTGGAGGTGGTGGTGGTGGTAGTAGTGGTGGTGGTGGTGGTGGTGGAGGTGGAGGTGGTGGTGGTGGTAGTAGTGGTGGTGGTGGTGGTGGTATCATTGAACTACCACTACTACTACTACTGTCACCACTTTCACTACTACTGCTATTACTACTACTACTACTATCACTACTACTACTATTGCTACTACTACTACTACTACTACTACTACTACTTTTACTGATAATAATGATAATAATAATGCTAATCGGATCTTCTTCTCTCTCTCTCTCTCTCTCTCTCTCTCTCTCTCTCTCTCTCTCTCTCTCTCTCTCTCTCTCTCTCTCTCTCTCTCTCTTTCATGTTGCCACTGCAGGAAGGAAACATTTCTTCCTTTTGCAATTATCTCAAACCGCCTCAGCCTCTCTCTCTCTCTCTCTCTCTCTCTCTCTCTCTCTCTCTCTCTCTCTCTCTCTCTCTCTCTCTCTCTCTCTCTCTCTCTCTCTCTCTGATGTTTATGTAATGGTCTTGTTATGAAAAATTAGGCAATTGCTTGTGATGATTGCAGACAGAGAGAGAGAGAGAGAGAGAGAGAGAGAGAGAGAGAGAGAGAGAGAGAGAGAGAGAGAGAGAGAGAGAGAGAGAAATAACAACAACGACATGTCAAGGATATGTTATGTGATCGTGATATGAAGTCAATTGTTTATTTCTCTCTCTCTCTCTCTCTCTCTCTCTCTCTCTCTCTCTCTCTCTCTCTCTCTCTCTCTCTCTCTCTCTCTCTCGTGTGCGTGAAGGATTGAAGCAATTTCCTGAGAGTGATAATAACGAAAGGGTTAAGTATCGATTACAAAGAGAGAGAGAGAGAGAGAGAGAGAGAGAGAGAGAGAGAGAGAGAGAGAGAGAGAGAGAGAGAGAGAGAGAGAGAGAGAGAGAGAGATAGTTGCACACCACTACTGGATTTTTTATACCGGTCCTTGTGAAGAAATTAATGGAGGAAGGATGTAACCTGAAATGAGAGAGAGAGAGAGAGAGAGAGAGAGAGAGAGAGAGAGAGAGAGAGAGAGAGAGAGAGAGAGAGAGAGAGAGACTGACTAGAAGGAAAATATATAGTACCACAACAGAGTATTTTCAAAAAGAAAGCATAAAAAAAAACATTTAAAACATATATATTTTCTTTCTTTCTTTTTCTTTTCTTTTCTTTTTATTTTATTTTATCTGTCTGGCTGTTTTTTTTTGGTCTTTGGTTTTTGGTTTTTATTTGGACACTGTCTATTCTGTTTGGGTCCCCCTCTTTTTCGCAAAAAACACGACACCTAATGTTTTACCCACTGTCCAAGTCCAATAGAGGAAGGTTTTTTTTAGTGACAGTCTCCTCCTCCTCCTCCTCCTCCTCCTCTCTCCTCCTCCTCCTTCTCTTTTTCTTTTTATGCCCTCCTTCTCCTCCTCTTCTTCTTCTCTTTCATTCTTCAGTGTTTTTCTCCTCCTCCTCCTCCTCCTCCTTCCTTCCTTCCTCCACTTCCTCTTCTAGGCATAGGGGAGGAGGAGGAGGAGGAGGAGAGGAGGAGGAGGAGGAGGAAGAAGGGGAAATTGGAGTAAAGTTAGGAAAGAGAACTGAAATAAAATGAAAGTTTAAAGAGAGAGAGAGAGAGAGAGAGAGAGAGAGAGAGAGAGAGAGAGAGAGAGAGAGAGAGAGAGAGAGAGAGAGAGAGAGAGAGAGTGAGATACAAGCTGTCTCTCTAACTGCCTAACTACCATCACCACCATAACTACTACTCCTCCCTCCTCCTCCTCTTCCTCCTCCTCCTCCTCTTCCGTTTCATGTAATTGTTTTTCTCTTCGTTAGATCATCACTTTCCCTGCTCTCTCTCTCTCTCGCTCTCTCTCTCTCTCCTCTCTCGCTCTCTCTCTCTCTCATCCTTCTCTCGTCTCTCTCTCTCTCTCATTTCCTCTGTTTTTCCTCTCTCCCTCTCCCTTCCTTCCTGCCTCCCACTCTCTCTTCATCCTCCCTCCTCCTCGTCTTCCTCCTCCTCCCTCCTCCTCCTCTCCTCCTCCTCCTCCTCCTCCTCCTACCTCCTCCTCCTCCTCCTCCTCCTCTCTCCTCCTCCCCTCTCCTTCCTCTTTCCCATCTCCTATCTCCCCTTCTCTTAATAAAGCTGAAAAGAGAAAAAGCTGATAATTACCATTCTCTCTCTCTCTCTCTCTCTCTCCTCTCTCTCTCTCTCTCTCTCTCTCTCTCTCTCTCTCTCTCTCTCCTCTTGGGATTTAAAAAACACATTAAATTTCACTTATTTTC
>JAPQNM010000028.1:170233-209010 GCA_029783475.1 Metacarcinus magister | reverse complement strand
CTATCTCACTCTAGCCTCCTTAGACCACCTGTTGGCTAATGGCTTAAATCTCTCTCTCTCTCTCTCTCTCTCTCTCTCTCTCTCTCTCTCTCTCTCTCTCTCTCTCTCTCTCTCTCTCTCTCTCTCTCTCTCATTCCCAGCATCTCGTAGTTAAATACAGGTTAATTTTCTTCCTCCTCCTCCTCCTCCTCCTCCTCTTCATCATTTAAATACGGGTTACAATACCACAACTATTTATCATTTATTTATTTATTTATTTATTTTTTAGTGAAATTGTACTAAATATAGGTTAGAATATCGAGTTTATTTGTTTATTTTATTTATTTGTTTGTCAGTTTATTTATATTTATTTTTATTCATGTTTTTTCTTGCTATTCAATTATTTTTATTTATTCAATTTTTTCTTCGTCTTCCTGTCATATATTTGTTTTATATATATGTATTTTTTTTTTATATTTTTATTAATATTCCTTTTTTTTCTCTCTCTCTCCATCCTCCTCCTCCTCATCATCATCATCATTATTATCATTATTATTATCATTATCTTGTTCCAGGTATGTGTTTGATGCAGATGGTGGACGTGTACAAAGAAGTTCAAGCCCAACAGATGAACATTGTAAGTGAGCTATCTCTATCTCTAATTTTATTTTATTTATTTATTTATTTATTTTTTTTTATACGGTAGGTTTGGTTAATATTTATTTTTTTATTCTCTCTATTTCTCTCCTTATTTTTTTTTCTCTCTTGCCCTCTTTCTTTTATTTATTTATATTTAAAGCTATCTCTAAAATTTGATTAAAGCTATACTATTTTGAACTATTAATTAATATATTATGCCTTTATTTGCTTCCTTTCCTTCTTTCTTTTTACTAAATTAATCTTACATAATTTCCTAACCTCTTTTATTATTATTTCCATCCTTTTCCTTTCATTTCCTTCCTCTTTCATTTTTCTTAATCTTTCATAATTTCCTAACCTCACTTTTATTATTATTTCCATCGTTTTCCTTTCATTTCCTTCCTCTTTCGTTTTTCCTAATCTTTCATAATTTCCGTAACCTTTCAATCACATCTATTTGCACAATCATTTCCTTCCTTGTTCTAAATCTTTCGTCACTTCGTAATCTTGCAATCAAACCTTTTTATCTTAACTATTATTTCCTTTCCTTTTAATCTTTTCCTCGTAATCTTTTCTTTCAATCCCTTTAATTTCATCTTTATTTCACCTTTATTTAATCTTCCATCAATTCGTAATCTTTCCATCCACTTATTATTTTTCTCTCATCAGCTCAAGGCCTTTTACGTGGATTTGCTGGTGCCTTTGGAGACCAACTTAGACAAGGACACCAAAGTTTTACAGGTAAGGCACTTCATTAAAGGTCCCAGGTATTGTTAGGACAGTTTAAAGTAGTAGTAGTAGTAGTAGTAGTAGTAGTAGTAGTAGTAGTAGTAGTAGTAGTAGTAGTAGTAGTAGTAGTAGTGACGTATATTATATTATTTACAATGACATCAAACAATTTTCTGATATAATAATGATGTCTTATTTTCATTATTAATACCACTAAAAAAACAACTGCTTATCCTCCCTCTCTCTTCCTCCTCTCCTCCTCCTCGTCCTCGTCCTCCAGGCAGAGCAGAAGAAATTCCTTGCAACACACAAACAGAAGCTTGAGACTTACACCAAAGCTTCCTCGCAACTTAAGAAACATAAGAAGAAAAACAGAGCAAACAAGGGCGCAATGGATAAGGAAATAAAGGTAGGAAGAGGGAAAAAGTCTGATAATACGTGGAATAAGGAGAATGTGTGATAAAAATTAGATTCAAGGGAAGGTTGGTGAGTGATTTAGCGAAGGAGGGAAGTAGAAGAGAAGGAATGAATGAGGGAAGAGAGAAAAATGGGAATAATTGGTGAAATATGTGTGAGAGAGAGAGAGAGAGAGAGAGAGAGAGAGAGAGAGAGAGAGAGAGAGAGAGAGAGAGAGAGAGAGTCAAGGACAAGAAGCACCTCACGACCTCTCTCTCTCTCTCTCTCTCTCTCTCTCTCTCTCTCTCTCTCTCTCTCTCTCTCTCTCTCTCTCTCTCTCTCTCAAGATACCGGAGAACGTTATCCATTTACTAATAATAATGCTCTCTCTCTCTCTCTCTCTCTCTCTCTCTCTCTCTCTCTCTCTCTCTCTCTCTCTCTCTCTCTCTCTCTCTCTCTCTCTCTCTCTCTCTCTCACAGCAATACCAAGCGGTAGAGGAAGAAAGACTGAAATTGGAAGGATTTGTGGAAGGCAGTCTGCAAAATGTGAGTTATCTCTAAAATTATCACTATCTTTAATTATTATTTTTATTATTATTATTATTATTATTATTATTATTATTATTATTGTTGTTGTTTTGTGTGTGAGAGAAAAAAATAATTGTAAGAAATAAAATGGAATATAAAAAAATAGTTAATAAAAAGAAATAAATAAATAAAGAAAGAAAGAAATAAAGTAAAGAAGATTAACTATATCTTCCTCTTCTTCCTCATCCCTCTCTCTCTCTTTCTCCCTCTCTCTCTCTCCCTCTCCCTCTCCCTCTCTCTCCCTTCCTCTCCCTCTCCCTCTTACCTACTTGTACTCTCTTGTTAAACCTCTTATTCCTTCCTTCCTTCCTTCTCCCTTTCCTTCTTTCCTTCAATCCTTTCATTTTCTTCAATTCTTCCTTCCTTCCTTCCTTCCCTACACCCTTTCCTTCCTTCTTTCTCTCCCTACTTTTACTTCCTTCAATCCTCCTTCCTTCCTACTTCCTTTCTTCTTTCTTTCTCTTCCTATTTTTACTTCCTTCAATCCTCCTTTCCTTCCTTCCCTTACAATCATCCTTTCCTTCCTTCCATCAATCCTTCCTTTCCCCCAGGCTGTCACACAAGAGAGACGTCGATACGGCTTCATCTTAGAGCGACAGTGTTCTTTAGCTAAACATTACCTAGCCTACCACACCCGCGGCGCCACCCTCCTGCAACACGCCCACGACAACTGGCAAGACGTAGCAAAGACTCGTGAAGCACTGCCAGAACGTCTGTTAGCCATGCTGCCTTCCGCCAGACCCAGAGTAAGTCACCTGAACGGAATACAAAAACTATGACCTACTAATATTGAAATGACCCTATATTTCTCTTGGGTAAATTGGAGATAAGGTTAACCTGTTAATTTTGAGGCTCTAAGCTAATATAACCTAACTTAACCTAATCTAACCTTGCTGGGGTCTAATCAGATATCTAACATGTAAGTATTAACCTCAGGAGAAGACGTTAATATTATCTCCATATTATCTCAATGTTCCTATGTTTCTTTGCCTTATTTGTGTTTATTTATTGACAAAATGAAGGTATGAGAATAAGTGAACGCCATGGAGCACTAAATAATGACGTTACTTCAATGCTATGTCATTCCAATCCTCTTATTCTTGTTTTATTTTGATTTGATTGACAGGATGAAGGTATTTACTCCACGCCGTTGTGTTTAGAAGAAGATGCAATGTCTATCAATTCACAAGTCCGCAAGGCTCGCTCAATGGACGCCTCCTGCATTGATCTAAGTCTTGCTGGGGAAGAACCACCAACAAGACCTCTAACTCGCGCTAGATCCGAGTTTAATTTAGATCACAACCGATTCTTTGCACGTGAGTCTACTTCCTTCAACCCTCCTTCCTCCCTTCCCTCCTTCACACACATTTTCCATTCCTTCTTTCCGTCCCTACTCTTCTCTTTCTTCCATTCCCTCCTTCTCTCCCACCCACACACACAAACACCCTTTCCTTCCTTCCCTTCCCTTACATTCCTCGTTTCCTTCCATCCTTCCTTCCTTAAAAAAAATAATAAAACCTTAAAATAACCATCACCCGTTGAAAACTTGATATTTTAACCTATAACATCTCTCAACAGCTGATCCTACGGTGTTAAGACGGTCGATGGCTATACCTGAGGATGCTGGGAGAAGGGCAATGGCACGAGCTCTCTACCCTTACTTACCTAGTGGGGACAACCAGCTCTCCTTCAATGAAATGGACTTAATTGCTCTTATAGGTACGTTTATCTATGTTTATATAGGTAACTGTTTATATATATGTTTTTTTATGTGTTTCTTGTCCTATCTGTGTTTCAGGAGAGAAGAATGGACTTAATTATTCTTATAGGTGCGTTTATCTGTGTCTATATATGTTTATTTATTTATATATATGTTTTTTTCTGTGTTTTTGTTTACCTATCTGCGGTGTGTTGCAGGTGAGAAGAATAAGGGCTGGCAGTATGGTGAGAATTTAAGGTCTCAGAGGTGCGGCTGGTTCCCTGTCGCTTACACGGAGCTGTTAAATGAAGAAGATGACTCTGCTCTTGGGTAGGATATTATTCATGTATTCATTCATTGTATTGACTCACTTATTCACGCATTGTTTTTATCGTTTTGTTCATTAGTTTAGTCAGTCATTCTCTTCATTTTGTCTCTCACTTATTCATTCATTCATTCATTCATTCAGTCAGTCAGTCATTCTCTCTTTATTTCTTCATTCTTTCATTCACTCAATCACTCACACAATCACTGACCTAATTAAGTAAAGGTATTGAGTTCAGTAATTACTTTCCTCAGGTATATCCCGCCCACCCCTCTACCCCCTCCCTCCCCTTCTCTCTCTTTCACACCTGTACGTGATATTAATTAACCTTTAAGAGTGTGTGTACATAGACTGACTGACTGACTGACTTATTGTGGTAGTAGTTATAGTAGTTGTAGTGTTGAATATTTTGTTAGTAATATTTATAACCAGTATTTGTGAAGTATTATTGTATTGTATTTTATTTGTGTTGTGTTGTGTTGTGTTGAATTTGTGTTGAAAGTAAATATTGTTAATTGTATTACCATTCCCTTCCCCTCTCTCTCTCTCTCTCTCTCTCTCTCTCTCTCTCTCTCTCTCTCTCTCTCTCTCTCTCTCTCGTATACTGTTTTATCTTCCTTTCCCTTCCATTCCCTCCTTCCTCCCTTCTATTCCCTCCCTTCCTCCCATCCCTTCTCTCCCTTCCTCCCTCCCTTCCCTAGGTTCCCCAATTTCCACCACCCTCACCCCAACAGTAGTATAGGAGACCAAGTTTGTTTTGGTCCTTCCTCCCTCCCCACCTCTGTTGAATACCGGGGGACGCACCAGGGGGGGGAGGGGGGCGGTCATCCCCCTCACCTCCCCACAGCAGCGCCCCCCCACCACCACCCCCACCACCCCCCCCGTGGCCACCAGAAGCATAGATCCGCTAGTGCTGGCGTAGTTCAGGTAATTTGAATTGTTATTGTATTCTAATTGGATATAAGTACTATATTAATTATTATTATTATTTATTTATTTTGTATTTATTTATTTATTTTTTTACTTTGTACTTATCATGTTGTAATTACTCATTTATTTTGTTATACTTCCTTCCTTCCTTCTTAATTATTTACACTAACTTATCATCATCATCTTCTTAATTACCTTTTATATTGCACTTTACAATACAATCTTTCATTAATAATTACTAGACTAACTTGATGTATTTATTTATTTATTCTGTTCCTTTAATAACTGTACTAACATTACTAATTCCTTTTATTCCTTTACAGTTCCGAGCCGCTAGTCCCCCCCCCACCACCCCCCATGCCCGTGCCCCCCCCGCTCCTACCCCGTCCATTTCAGTCCCAAATGAGTCCTATACGCGTCCTACCCCCACTGCCAAACCACAGGCACATGTAACACCCTCCCCCTCCCTAGACACCCTCCACTCCTCCACCTCCACCTCTACCACAGCGTCAAGTACTAATACAGTGTTATACAACCACTACCACCACCACCACCACCTCCATCATCCACCTAGGGTTCCTGCGCCAACTTTGAAGAAATCACCGAGTTTACATAGCCACACACACCCACATACACACACACACGCTACCAATCTCCCTCCACATCCTTCCTCCAGTACCTCAAAAGGGTTGACTAGGTCTTATACAACTGTGGCGTCCTCCTCCACCTCCTCCACCCTGTCTTCCGCCCGTTCGCAGAAGAGAGCCAGTGGAAATGCATCGTTTTTGTCCAGTGATGATAGTGGGTTTAGTAATGAAAGTGGAACGGGGAGTCAACGCCCACCCACCAACCCTGAAGTGGATTACTCCGATGATGATAACTCTAGTGGGTGAGTGTGTGGATGTGTGGGTGTATGTACGTGTGTGTGGGTGTGGGTGTGTGTACGTGTGGGTAATTTTTTATTATTATTATTATTATTACTATTTTTTTTTTTTTAGGGTATGGTTTGGTATGGTGGAATGGCTTTTGATTGTTTGTTTGTTTGTTTTTCTTTTTGTTTTGTTTTTGTTTTGTTTTTGTTTTGTGTGTTAATTCATGTAAGCTGGTTTTTTTTCTCTTATATTTTCATGTCATGCCATTAATGTTTGTGTTTTTAGTCTTTTTTTTTAAGTTTCATTAATTAATTCATCAATATTACTGCTATAGTTATTGTCTTGTTATTGCTTGGCTTTTGTTATGTCATGTTATGTTATGTTATGTTATGTCATGTGTTATAATTACGTCCATGTGTGCACCTCTCCTGGCTTGAGTGTGTGTACGTTTGCTTGTGTACGTCTGCTTGTGTGCGGGTGTGTGTTTTGAGAATGCATTTTTATCACTTCAGAACCGATCATGACCCTTCTCGAAGCACTCTCAGTTCACGTTGGCTGTGGTCTGCCTCCTCTCTCAACTGTGACAGCCTCGTGGGGGGCGACTCCCTCTCTGGGGGGTGTGAGGGGGACTGCTTCACCCCCTACACCTCCACCACCTACAGCAGCAGCGGCAGCAGCGGCCCACAGCTACATAACATGACTATCCCCGCGTCAGTAACAGGGAAGAGTGGACAGCGGCGGAGGAGACACCCATCTTTACCTTCCCTCGCCTCTCTCTCCGTAGATCATTTCGTTACAGTTGCTAGAAGGAAAGTCGCGAAACCTAAGTCACCATGCGCCCAGAAGATCGCAGCGCAGCGTGAGAGGGGCCGTAAAACCCTTAGGCGAAGCTCCTCTCTACTGTGTCTCGGCATGGATTCCTGCGCGGGCCTCGACGATCTCCTTAACGGTGACTACGAGGATCTGTATTCAAGCGATTGGCAACATACCTCTAAGATTGATGTCCTGATGGATATCCCTAAACCCCCACCTTATGACCCACCTCCCCCGCCCACACCCCCGCCTAACCCCACCAGTAGTAACCAGTCCACGCCCTCACATACCCCACGGCCGCCCATGCCACTCCCTCAGAGCCAGAACACCCCAACATCATCCTCTTCAGTCCATCCCAAGTCATCCTCCAGTGAATTCTCGCAGCAAAATTCCTCCTCAGGGAATAGTACTTTGACGGGGAGTGAGGAGGAGGAGGACGAGGAAGCAGAGGAGGAGGAGGTGTACATGGTAGTGAGAGATCATAGGAGAGAACTTACTAAAACCATTACTCGTGCACAGACCAGAAAACAAGTCTGTCGTTCCCTCACATGGGCTTCCCCGACGCCTAGGTCCAGCTCCTCTCCTCCAGCGGCGTCCAGGACATCAGGCATCAAGGACAGAGGCTCCAAGGACACCCACGTACAGCAGAGGCAACCACAAGCCAACAGACGCCAACCCATACGCGCTGCAACAGTCAGAGTACAAAACCGTCCCCGTCAGATGGAACGAAGAGTGACATACAGATTAGACTCCCCGCCTCTCTCCCTCAGGAAACACCACCCATCACGCCCACAGCTGCCCCCTACCTGTATCCGTGCCCATGTCCAACCCACAGTCATATAATGGGCACTTAAACATTCTGAACTACAGTGATTTCATGAACCGTCGTCTGAAGTATCCTGAAGGAGCCTCTCGTCTTGACCGCCACTCCTTAACCACTGGACAGCTCTGTGGGCCTTGGTATGACCTCTGGGGGGATGACCCTTCTGTGGCTGACGTGTAAAGGCTGAACTAGACCCTGAAGAAGGCCCTGAAGGAGGCTCTGAAGGAGGAGAGAACCGAAATAACAATCTAAAGGGACAGTTTTATCAAGATTTATGGAAGAAATTATTTTGAATGTTAGGTTTTTGTTTTTATTATTTTTTTCTTGATTTGATTTTGATTGGTTGGAGAATTTCACGTTGCAGTCCTCCAATGTGTGTGTGTGTGTGTGTGTGTGTGTGTGTGTGTGTGTGTGTGTGTGTGTGTGTGTGTGTGTGTGTGTGTGTGTGTGTGAGCTGCATGCCGTGTGTTGATAGCTTACTCCTGTGTGCCTGTTTGTGTGTGTGTGTATAAGCATGTATGTGTACGTAATTATTGTGCTTTTTATGTTATGTGCGTTTATTTCATGTCAACCTCTATGTATGTATGTATGTACGTACACACTGCTTGCTTGTGTGCATTCATAATCTTGAATCTTGATTTTTTATTATTATTATTATTATTATTATTAGCCAGTCAAAGCCTTATAAAATTCATCTTTATAATGGCACTTTGGCTGAGTAACTATGTGTGTGTGTGTGTGTGTGTGTGTGTGTGTGTGTGTGTGTGTGTGTGTGTGTGTGTGTGTGTGTGTTGCTGACTTTTATATATTACAGGCTACCTCCTACCACCACCACCACTACCACCAACACCACCATCGCTACCACCACCACCACTACTACCACTGCTCCTCTTACCACCTCTTCCTCCTCCTCTAAAACTACCACCACCTCCTCCTCCTCCTCCATGAAGAAGAAAGAGAAGAGTCCCAGATAGCCCAAGGAGGAGGTACAGCACTCCTCCTCCTCCTCCTCTTTGCTGAATTCAAAAGGGTTCTCAAGCACCTTCTAAAGCCTTGCAGACCTCAACACTTCCAGCAACAACACCAATCAACAATCTGGAAGTCCGGAAATTGTCTTAGAAGAATGTGGATTTTTTTTTTATATTATTAATTTGATTATTATTATTATTGTTATTATTATAGTATGATCATTTTACCTGTCACGTAATCAGCATTTTTTATACAGTATTCAGCTTTTACCTGTGTATAATAATAATAATAATAATGATGATAATAATGATAAATAATAATAATTTGTTATTATAGCTGATTATGTGACAGGTGATTATATTGATTTTAAAAAGAATTATATATATATATATATATATATATATATATATATATATATATATATATATATATATATATATATATATATATATTTACCAAAACTTAGAGGAAGGAAAACAAACTAACAATTAGACTTAATAGATTGTATCAATAACTCAAATACTAACTTTTTTATATATATATATTTATTTATTTATTATCTTAACTAATTTGTATATTACTAATCAAAGAAAAAAGAGAAAAGACATTTAAAAATAATAGTAACTATTAGTTTTTTATCAGGACTCAGAAATGAAGTAATTTTATCATATACGTTATTATTATCAACCTATTTATATTTTTTATCTTGAAGTTGTACATTATTAAGTGTAAATTAATCTTATCCTTAAAAATCCTGCCAATGAACGAAACTTTTACACACATTCAGTATTATTAATCAAATATATTCAGTCAAAAGTTGTTATAAAGTGTAGGGTTTCAAAATCATACACTACACTTTAAATAACGTCAATTATATGTTAAATGATATCACTAATCACTACGTTTGTGTTAATTACTCAATATATAGAGTTTGATGTGCTTAATTAAGGGAATCTGAAGGAAAATTGAGATGATAATAAGATTCAAAAGCATAGACAGAGGAAGGAAAAATTATTGTACATTTTAGTTAGTGAAAAATACGTGTGTGTGTGTGTGTGTGTGTGTGTGTGTGTGTGTGTGTGTGTGTGTGTGTGTGTGTGTGTGTGTGTGTGTGTTTGTGTATATGTATGTTTAATTTTTAAGGTTTTTTGACTTGTGTTCTTCGTAAGTTTAATTAATTGATGGTTTATGCGAAGAAGAAAAAATAGGTAACACACACACACACACACACACACTCTTTATTATCTCTGTCTCTCTCTGTATCTCTTTCTCTCAAACATCACACAAAACCATTTAAATTTACATTCACCACACACACACACACACACCCACCCACACACCCACCCACCCACACCCACTCTTTATTATCTCGGTCTCTCTCTCTATCTCTCAAACATCTCAAAAAACCATTTAAATTTACATTCACCACACACACACATACACCCACACCCACTCTTTATTATCTCAATCTCTGTATCTCAAACATCTCAAAAAAACATTTAAATTTACATTCACCACACACACACACTTTATTATCTCTCTCTCTTAAACATCTCAATAAAACATTTAAATTTACATTCACACACACACCCACACACCGTATTTAGCAAACTGTATATACTAATAACCTAACACGTAATTACTTAGATAGTTAAACAAGCTCATTAATTGCCTAAAACTAGACGTTACAGCCAGTCATTGGTCACTGCTCACACTTATTAATCCATCAAGACCTATCTGGTAACTCGTCTCACCTGTTAAATATATTGTATCTATACCCTATACCTATCGTTACCCTTACCCTACCTGCCCCTGTTGGATTTATTCTGATTAAAGGTTAACATTGTAATGAGTGTTATTTATATACCTGAAACTTATTATTGTCACACCTCTAATTGTTTATTATATTTTCTCTATCTATTTTTTCAAAGTATATATAAAATAAACTAATTATTATCACCTCATTATTTCTATTATACTATCTCTTCTATCTTTTTTTTTTCGTATATACTAACCTCAAACTAATTATCACACCTTGTATTATTTATCTATTTTCTCTATCTATTTTTTTCGTCTATATTAACCTCAAACTAACTATCACACCTACCATTATTTATCTTATATTTTCTCTATCTATTTTCCCGTCTATATCAAAACTCAAGATAAAGATACTTGAACCTGAACTGAGAGCTATTACTACATCATCTAAAGGCCACGAATGCTATCAAGTAACGGATTCTGACTTAGTATAAGCGCCGGGGCTCCTCACACACATACCACGAGACGCAATGACCCTTGGCTAAGCAGGAGCGATCTTCAGCTGGGGGAAGGCTGCACGAACTCTGTGTAAGGACCTCTTGCAAACACCACAGCGTCCAATACCAACCTGAAAAATAAATAGTAATACTCAGTCAGTCGTGTAGATTAAGTATTGAATATGTCACAGCTGTTAATTCATATACACGGATGATAAATTTTAATAACCACTAAATTGTAGCGACTGAATAAATAAATCACTATTAATGACATGATTTTATGACTATTGGACTGAAATCTCGTATCTTTTTACCTGTCCAAATATTAAAATGTAACAATAAAATAAAATAAAATTAGTTATCTAGACGTGACACATTCCTCATCACAAATCGACGAAAATAATAATAATTTAGGCCCAACACAAAATTAATTATAGCCATTATACCAAAACCTAACTACCACTACTACTACCACTACTACTACTGAACCACGCAAGATAGAATGAATAAACGCATAATTAGAAGAAAAAAATCAAATCAAATAGAATGTAATAAATGAATAAATAAATAAACGAGGAAATATATAATAGAAAAAAAAATAAATAGAAAAAAATAATTAAATAAAATATTCACTATAACCAACTTTGATTATTCTCTCCTCCTCCTCCTCCTCCTCCTCCTCCTCCAGTTACTTACGCCATCTACAGGCAATCTTAGGAACCACACATCTACAAACTCCAAATCGCCTCATACTCACACAACAGTCATACACGTGTATACCTCCTAAGTGCGTGTGAGCGTGTGCGTTCCTGTGTGCACGAGCCATGAAGGGGTGGAGTGTGGTGTGCGTGATGCTGACAGTGGTGGTGCTGACGGTGGCGCTGACGAAGGAGGAGGAGGAGGAGGAGGAGTTAATAGTTGAAATAGTGACTGAGGAACTTGAGGTGTTACTAGATGACTTTTTGTACCTTCAGGAAGACGTGAAATGGAACAGACTTATGAATGCATCTACTGCAGGAGGGGGTGAAGGAGGCGTAGTAGCAGAAAAGACGTTAAATGACCTAAACACTAACCAGGCATTATCAGGAACGTTAAAACAGCGTCCAACAGTACCGTTACGCTATCCAACAGTAACTCAAACAGAACGGAACACACCCTTAGGTCCACCAACAGAACAAAGACCACGAAATCAACACAAAACACCAACAGAACACCGAGAGAAAACAGAAGATAAAATAACAGAACTAGAGCTCAAAACAGCACAGAAACAGAACACAGCACAACTTAAAACCCCAAAAGACATAACAGAACACTTAATACCACTACTGAACACCTATAAAAGAGATAATAGATACAGGGAAAGAAGACAAGCCACTCCTAATGTTATTTACCGTAGGAGGAAGCCAGCTCAGTCCTGTAGGAGTGGTATAGGAGCTAGTGTGTTCAGTAGTAGTAGTGGCGCGATGTCCTATATAAGTTTCGTAGTGAATGCTATCGCTCTCGTAGTGAATATCAATAATAATATCAATAATAATAATAATAATAATAATTTGAATAGTAATAATAATTTGAATAGTAATAATGCGAATTTAAATGTGAATAGTAATAATGCTAACCAGGTAAGGATAATTAGGGTATTTAAAAAGGTGTGTCTGTCTGTCTCTCTTTCTCTCTTTCTCTCTCTTCTCTTTATAAATCCATTGTTATATTGAAGACAAATAGACAAACATACTAACATACAATAGCTTACTAACCACCTCTCCCCCTCCCCCTCCTCCTCCTCCTCCTCCTCCTCCTTCTTTTCCTCCTCCTCCTCCTCCTCCTGCAGGTGAATATTATGCCTCCGGGGGGGAAGAGGAAGCGAAGGGAGGTGTCTACAACCACAGCAACACCACGGAAGGACAACACCACCACCACCACGACGACCACCACCACCACCACGACCACCACCACCACCACCACCTGCAGCGCCTTCGTCGGGTAAATAAATGAATAAATAAATGAATAGATAGATAGATAAATATATAAATGAATTAATAGATAGATCAATAAATAAATGAATAAATAATGAATGGAATATATAGATCAATAAAGGAATGAATTAAAATACCTTCGTTGGGTAAATGAATTCATGAATAAATTAATAAATAAATAAATAGATGAATGAAAATAAAATACAATAAGAAAACAAACAAAAATGAGACGAAAAACATGACATACAAACGAAATGGAAACGTAATATTAGTTCTCTCTCTCTCTCTCTCTCTCTCTCTCTCTCTCTCTCTCTCTCTCTCTCTCTCTCTCTCTCTCACAGGACGGTGGTGGAAACGCTGATTATAGAAGGATGGAGAGAAATTGTAGGGTGAAGGAGGGAAGGAAGGAAGGAAGGAGGGAAGGAGGGAGGGAGGGAGAGAAGGGAGTGACTGAGAGACTAATTGAAAGAGGGACATAACGGAAATGAGAGAGAGAGAGAGAGAGAGAGAGAGAGAGAGAGAGAGAGAGAGAGAGAGAGAGAGAGAGAGAGAGAGAGAGAGAGAGAGAGAGAGAAACGCCCACGCCCGCACGTAAAGCTAACACGTGAAGGGGGGGGGGAGGAGGAGGAGGAGGAGGAGGAGGAGGAGGAGGGAGACAGGAAACTAGTAGGGGTGGTAGTGTGTGTGTGTGTGTGTGTGTGTGTGTGTGTGTGTGTGTGTGTGTGTGTGTGTGTGTGTGTGTGTGTGTGTGTGTGTGTGTGTGTGTGTATACAACAAAAATACATCACTCTTCCCCTCGTGTGTACGCATAAACCACGAGCTTACGTACACATGACTGTTTTATGTATGCAGTACGTACGAAAGAGAGAGAGAGAGAGAGAGAGAGAGAGAGAGAGAGAGAGAGAGAGAGAGAGAGAGAGAGAGAGAGAGAGAGAGAGAGAGAGAGAGAGACCTTATGCCCTAGATAAAGTAAAAAATATGGGCGTAGGTTCATAATTATTCACCCTAACAGAACCGCCTTGAGTTCAGTGTTGTGGAGTGTGTGAGAGCAGGTGTGAGTGTGTGTTAGGGTGTGTTAGGGTGTGTTAGTGTGTGTTCTGCAGCTGAGAGAGAGAGAGAAGAGAGAAAGAGTTGTGTTCGAAGCCAAGGAAGTGAGATAATTGAGAAGATTATCGAGTTATATTGAAATTAACGGTTTTATTTCGTAGTCAAAGAGAGAGAAAAAAAAACATGACTTTATTTCTCTCGTTTTAAAAGTTAGTTGAATGTTAGAATATATTATCAGTTTTGTTTTGGTTTCGTTCTCTATTTCAAAATGTTGCAAACGTTGAAAAGAAAATGCCATGTTGAAATAATTGTAAAGTACTGTTTTGTGATGATTATGATCGCTTTATTGTGTGTGGTGAGAAGTGTTTCTTGTCATCACCACCATCACCACCACGAGGACATCACCACTAATCATCACCACCACGAGGACAGCATCACCACTTCTTCTCATCACCACGAGGACAACAACATCACCAATCATCACCACCACGAGGACAACAGCATCAACAGTCATCATCCTAACCACTTCCAAGTCCCCTCCCGCAGTGTTTTCGCCGTACCTTCCTTCAGTCACGAAACACAGGTCTCGTCTCGCAGCAGAAGGGCGTCAAGGGTAGTGAGTCCTCGGAGGGTGATGGCAAACAACCCGAGGGACAAGGACGAGGAGGACGAGGAGGAGGAGGAGGAGGAGGAGGAGGAGGAGGAGGAGGAAAACACATCACCAGCTCCTCTAGTTTTTGTCACTGTTATGTATCCTGAAGAAGGTGATGACGGCAAGCTAGTGAAGGAGGAGGAGGAGGAGGAGGAGGAGGAGGAGGAGGAGGAGGAGGAGGAGGAGGAGGAGGAAGTAGAGGAAGAGGAGGAGGAGGAGGAAGTCGAGGAGGAGGAGGAGGAGGAGGAGGAGGAGGAGGAGGAAGTCGAGGAGGAGGAGGAGGAGGAGGAGGAGGAGGAGGAGGAGGAGGAGGAGGAGGAGGAGGAGGAGTACCTAAACCAAGAATTAGAGCATGAACAAGAACAACAACAACAACAAAAGGAAGAAGAAACAGATAATAAAAACAAAAACACCACCACCACCACCACCACCACCACAGACATCCTATACCCTGAGGCCCTTGTAGCAGATCCTTCCCTTACCAACCCTATCCTACACGTCCTACAGGAGCCTCTATACAGCACATTGAGGGACCTTTGGGAGCACCACATCCCTGTGCAGGAGGTCCCAAGTGAGGTATTTGAGGAGTTACCAAAGGACTCTGATTTCCTGCAGGATTTCGTGTCAAAGCGTCTTGGGGGGACCTCCTCACCTGTATCCTACGTTCCCTACGGCGTCCATGTCCCTGTAAGTAACGTTGGGAGCTTGGAAGGATACGTGCAGGACTCTATCATGTATCAGGACCTTGTTTCAGACGCCGGACAACACTTCCCTTCAATATCCTACAATTACACGCCTTATACTATAGACGATTTGCTGCAAACGACATCCACGACCTCTATAGGGAGTCCTAGCGTTCAGGATATCCCCTTATACGACTCCTTAGGTCCTCCCCCGTCAGGAGAGACTAGTGTGGATGGTGTGACGCCCTTTCCTTTCTTAGTCAACAGGGACGGAGCGGGGAATCTAGTCTTGAAGAACCCTTACAACAGTCGCTTCGTTGTATTGGGTATCAGGCCTGCACCTTCAAGCATCACCCCGACCCCGACACAAACCCTAAAGGAACACAACAACTACAGGACGATTAGGATCAGGCTTCTGGACGGCCCTACCACAGCAGACACACACCCACAGCATCAACCACAGCCTCCCACCCATCCACAGCAGACCATCAAGCTAGACACACAGTTGTTTTATACACCAGAGGAGCAGAGCAAACCTCACCCAGATCCTCCTCCTCCTCCTCACCATCAAGTTCCTTCCTCACAAGCCACGCACACACCTCACCTCATTCCTCCCGTCCACCTCACTCTTCCCAATCGTAACTCACAGCCCAGTCAGCCTCTCTCCCTCCTCCCTGTGGCGTCTAACTTCCCTCAACTCGCCCACAAGAGGTTCACTACTTATGTTCAACCTTCTGAGTCTTCTGTAGGGAGTGTGCAAAGAGGTGATGGCCAGCGGACCACTTTTTCCGTGTTTCATGAAGGGTCATCGCAGTTTTCACCCGAAGGAGGAGTCTCGGGTGAAGGAGGAACGCCCTTTGTAACCCAATATGACTCTGAAGGGACGCTATCTTACCCCGGAGGATCACAGGGCGACGGAATATCCTACAATGAGGAGTCTGGTTTTGTGGAATACGAGGACATTATCAAAGGAGGAAGAGGAGGAAAACGAGGCAGTGACAAAGAAGAAGGATTCACCGATATCCTACGAGACATCACAGGACAGATGAATAAAGGATTATACAGCATCCGTGGACAGGTTAGTAAAGGACTCCAGGACCTCTTGAAACAGGGCGGGATTGAGGACCTTCGGAATAAGCTGCATGAAGGTGAATTATCAAGCCTCGTCAGTACAAGCGTTAGGCAAGTCAACAACAGACTCAAGCACTTGGTGGGGCCTTACAGGAATCAGATGGAGACTTCCTTTACCTCTACCGTGGACGATCTTAAAGGGTTCTACGACACTATGCTACCTGGGGATTACTTTGATAAGGTTCTGACACTACTTGCCATTGTCGCTTTCATTGTATTCGTCCACGTCCGTGTGTCACTCATGATTTCGTCTCTCTCTCAGTCCTCCGTCAGCGTCGGGCTTCTGAGACAAGTCCAGGGTCTCCTCAGCTCATGGAGGGAAGATGATAGGTTTAGTAAGATGTTTGAGGTCGCTACAGAAGTCCACGAGGCTGTTGAAGAGTGGACGGAAGCACAGTTAGAAAGGCCAGGATCACTCGCCTCGAAGCTGCCTCTCTACGACTCCCTGACAAGCTTGTTTTCCTTCTGGCACGAGGACGAGGGCGAGGACAAGGATGGTGATGAGGATGACAGTGGTGGTGATAGTGGTGGTGATGGTGGTGGTGATTTCCTTAACAATATGTTCTTCAAGAAAGCTTTGTTCATCGATAAGGATCACCACAACACCACCCAACCCTCCTACTTCTCTTCTCCTCCACTACAACCATCTACTACCTCTTCCTCCTCCTCCTCCTCCTCCTCCTCCTCCTCCTCCTCCTCCTTCTCCTCCTCCTCCTCGCTTCTTCAGGAGATGGAGGAGGTAGCTCGTCTTGGCGCCACCCTTGTCAACACCGCCCTTCACCTCAGCCCTTACGTGTGGTCACCTTCGGGCGCCTCCTGCCTTCAACGACCTCTGTGTGACCTCAACGAGAGAAGTGATCAGCTGGGGGGTCTCGCAGCCTTCGTCTTCCCTATCGTCAGGTGAGATTATGCTACACACACACCCACACACACGTACATACATACACACATCTGGTTTATATGTTCCTAACGCCTCCTCTTTCCCCTCCGCCCCTCAGCACCGGAGTATCGTGGCTGGTTCGCCCTCCTGAGGATATCATGGACCTTCTAGAGACTCTACGACCCCTGTGGCTCTCTGGGACACAGCACTTGGGAGAAGGATGCCAGCGTATACACACCTGTCCCGCCCCGCACACCTGAACACCTGCACCACACATACACCTGACTCCCTACATCTATACACCTGCAATGATGTTATGTTTATGGTTTGTTTCACGTATTTTGTTCGTTTTTGACATGTTTTCTGTCACGGCAAAGGGAGGGAGAGCTTAATTAAATGTTTGTCAAGCGTACCGTTGTGGTGTTTAATTCTGTTCTATTTGTCCTTTTTATTATTATTATTGTTATTATTCAAGCACAACGAGGAGACTCAAAAACCATCATATATATAAATACACATTCTCGAACCTTTCCTGTTTAAACACAAGCAGTTACAAGGCGATGAAAGAGGGATAGATGAAGAGAAAGAGAGAAAGAAAAAGACAAATGAAGGAGATAAGGAATGAAGTGTAAGTGAGAGAAAAGGAAATGAGGAAGAATAGAAAGAGATGAGAGAGAAAGAGAAAAACAGGAGCGGGAAACAGCCTTGGCGTCACCTGCACGAACCCAACACAAGAGCCTTCTATAAGAGCCATAAAGAATGTTTCAGTAACTTCTTGCACTACTGGGAATAAAAGAAAGTATGTGTAGGATTTCTAAATAGTACACCGTTGATTCTAGAGATTAGATGAAGGTGATAAAGACGAGGATGTGAGTTTGTGGAGGTGTAAGAGACAAGTTAGTTGATATTCCTGTTATTCTTCCTTCCATTTTACTCTCTCGTGCTCGTGTTTTTCGTCTTAGATTGACTCTTTTTTTTAGTAATCAGATACATACTAACTTCCACTGTATGTCTGGTGAACGGGGTAAAGGCATCATAAAGGAATACTCAACGCCTGGCTCTGAGTCTGGGTCTACGCAGCCTTCCTCAGACACAGAGACTACCAGTAACACCTCCACCAGCGCCTCCTACAAGAAGGTCTCCCCCGATAGTGCTGTTAAGGTTAATTTCATCACTAATATCAACACCACTACGGCTGAGGACCTTTTTCTCCCTAGTAACGCTGTCGATGCCCTTGAAACACTTGCCTCTTCCCCTTCCTCCTCCTTAACTAGTACCTTTCCCCCTTCCTCCTCCTTCAGCAGTGCTTTTTCCTCCTCCTCCTCCTCCTCTTTCTTTACCAGTACCTCTTCCCCCTCCTCCTTCCCCTTCTTCCTCAGTGATACCTCTTCCACCTCCTCTCCACCCCATCCAGAGCCGTGCAGCGATCCACTATGTATGGGAAAAATATGGAAACTCTGGCAGCCACCTAAATCATCCACCCCCTCCACTTATATAATCATTCACATACATCTACACATCCATCCTCAACCACCACCACCACCACCGCCTCGTTCATCCTCCACCTTCCACTCTACCTGCCACTCTACCTTCCACTCCACCTGTCACTACTCCTTCATCACAGCCTCTCCACCTGTAGGGACACACGAGGAGCCATGTGGAAGGGGGGAGTGCCTTCAGAAGATGGTGGAGTACTGGGAGGAGCGTAAAATTGTAGTAGGTAATCCACATCCTTCCCCCACTCCTCCACCTCCACCAAAATCGAAGAAGATGAGGAGAAGGAAGGAAAAAGATGATGTTATGAAGAGAGATGAAGATAATGATGATAATGAGGTGATACAGTCTCCCAAAAAGAAATGGAAGAAGGATGGGAGAGAAAAAGATGAATTTCCTAAAAAGAAGAATACGAAGAGGAGACATAGAGAGGAAGAGGAAGATGAAAAGCCTCGCAAAAAGAAAAAGAAGAGAAAGAAGGAGGAACAGCAAGAGGAAGAAGAGAAAATATCGACGGAGGAAAATGATGAAGAGGAGGAAAAACAGTCACCTAAGAGAAGAGAGAAAAAAAGAAAGAGGAAGAGGAAGAAGTGAGAAAAAAATTAACGTGACCAAAAAAAAAAATATTCGATCTCCATTCATTCCACTTTTCATTTTAATTAATTACTATTACTACTATTACTACTACTACTACTACTACTACTACTACTACTACTACTACTACTACCATTAAAATCATACTGAAATCTAAGAATCTGTAAAAATGTGAGGAGGAGGAAGAGGAGGAGGAGGGCAAGAAGGCCAGTCAGGTGTGGAGGGGTTAGAAGACCTCCGTTACCTCTTCCTCCTCCTCCTCCTCCTCTTCCTTATATCTCACCCATAACAAAGTACTGAATATATTATACATGGTTCCTCCTCCTCCTCCTTCTCCTCCTCCTCCTCCTCCTCCTCTCCAAGCATTACGAAGTTACGGTGAGCAAGTTTCCTATCAGAGGAGGAGGAGGAGGAGGAGGAGGAGGAGGGAGGAAGAGGAGGAGGAGCTTCCGGTTTAGTCCTGAAATCAGTTGGTGCCTCAGTCCACAACACTCATCTCCTCCTCCTCCTCCTCCTCCTCCTTATCCTCCTCTCTTCCTCGTCTTCCTCCTCCTCCTCCACACACAAGCCGGGAGTGTCTTTAGAAAGGAGGAAAGAGGAGAAGAAAATAAAGAAAGAAAGTGAGAAAGTGAGAAAATAGACAAGAGTGAGAGTGAGTTGTGATAGTGAATATAGAGTGGAAATAATTGTGATTTTAAGTGGAGGAAAGTGGATGAAAAAAAAGAAAAACAGAAGAAAAACAAAAATTGTCTTCAGGGTTCGAATCTGGGACCTCTGATTAGCGAGTCGAGGCTACTATTCACTATACCACTAAATAAAACAATCAATTAACACACAACAATGATCAAAACAAGGTGGTGGTGGTGTTGTGGTGGTGGTGGTGTGTTATTCTGGTGTTGTATTGGTATTATAAGCGGGACATATGCATTTACTACACCCTTACACCGGTTACGCCCACCTACACCCACCCTTTCAACCTCACCTTTCCATCCCACACCAAGCAGCGAGGAGACAGCTGAGTGTGTGTCAGAGTCGACCCTTCAAAAACAATCTGCATTCTCCACCTTCCTTCCTCTTGGGGCAAAGTTCCTCAGCACAGGGGCGGCTCAGGGACACGTAACTACCTCCAGGGCCATCACTAACCCTGATTTAACCCCTGGGAAGACGGACACTTTAAATCTAGATACAGAAACGTCAGGGAGCGGCTTCGTGTTAGTGAGTGAGCCTTCTGATATAAGGTACGAGGGAAAAACAAATGAAGGACGTGACACCTCTTCATCAGACGTTGTTTTGATGTCTGAACGGGATCTGAAACCACAGAGAATACTGGTTAAAGAGGATAAGACACCACTTCAAAGCAATCAGACAATCACTGAGCTATTGGACTTCAGAAAACCAGAGGAGTTTCAAGGAGAGACTAAACCATTTGGAATTGGTACGAGGAAGAGAGATCAGGATTCGGCTTATTACTACGGTAAACGACATCCAACTGCAGCTCTTGTTTTTATTAATGGAACTTCAGTGGAGGTTGAAACGCAAACTTTACACCACTTTACAGAACAGTTTAGTGATGATGATGATGATGGTAGTGGTGATGGTGATGATGTGTGGGTGAAAGTTCCGCTTTTATCACCACCATTATCATCATCACCACCACCACAGTCATTATTATCACCACTTTCGGCATCATCATTATTGTCATCACTATTGTCAACACCGTCATCATTATTACATTCTGAGAGTCAGTTACCGCCCCTATCATCACCATCATCATCATCATCATCACCACCACAAGTCACCACATTCTCCCCCACCACCACCAACACCACCACCATTCCTGGGACAACTATCACCACTACTGTCACCACCACAAACTCACCTTTCTTTCCTCCTCCTATCAACACCACTACCATCACCACACCACCACCTACAACCACAACTACCACCACCACTACAACACCACATCATCACACCACCACAGACCCTAACACACCCCTAACCTCCCCCCACCCCTTGGCTAACCTCACTTCAACCCCAAACATCTTTCAGAACACCACCACTAACACCTCAAATCCCATCATCACACACAACACCAATGCAACATCACTAAATCCTCCTGACGAAATTTATAGCAAGTTTAACGGTACTCCTGAAGGTGCAGTAGACGGAGAGGCAACAGGGGAGGATCTATTAGGTACAGGAGGGGAAACGCCCTTCCGAGGCCGTCAAACCACTTCAGGTAAAGCCGTGGTACTCTTTCCTTCCCTCCCAAAGATCTTCACTGAGAATTTACTCGCATCAGAGGATTTCAAGAGACAAGGAATGGATGGGGATGAAAAGGGATATGTGAAAGGGAATACACTAACTCCACCTACTCCACATCATCCACGCTTCCCTGGTATACTCCGCCTTCCACCTCGACAACCACACCCACCACCACCACGTCTTCCTCCTCCACCTCCTCGTCGTTCCACAATTGTCGTTCGGAAAAATGGTGCACGTCTCCATATTCCTGTTATTCCCTCCGCTGATTTCACCTCCTTCAAGCCTCAGAAGTCTTCCAGGACCCCGCCACGCACGCCCAAGCCCACGCCTGCACAGACACGCCCACAAAGGATCCTTAAACGCCCTGTCGACAACCCTTCCTCCTCCTCCTCCTACTCCTCTTCCTCCTCCTCCTCCTCCTCTTCTACTGCAAGGCCTCAAGTTAAAGCGTTCTTCCCTAAACGTCCTTCCTCCCCCTTAACACCACCAAAACCTCGACTTCCCTCAACTCACCACCACACACATCACCACATCACCACACCCAACCACTACCACCACCACCACCACCACAAAAAACCATCACCACACCCTCTTTTCCCCCGCCCGTTCCTCTCCACCAATATTCCTTCACCCCACCTCCCTCCAAGCCCACGCCCACGCCCCTTACAGCCTGGGAGGGGGGTGTATGGGGGGGTGCCGTGTGGGGGGTTTCTGCTGACGAAGATGGAAAACTTGATGGGAAGAGAACTTGCAAAGGATGTGTTTGGAATGACAGTTTACGAGGCAGTTATGGAGAGGTGAGAGAGAGAGAGAGAGAGAGAGAGAGAGAGAGAGAGAGAGAGAGAGAGAGAGAGAGAGAGAGAGAGAGAGAGAGAGAGAGAGAGAGAGAGAGAGAGAGAGTAATTAATTAACTGTTGATATGCACCGATTATTACCACCACAAACCTCATTACCATTAATAATACCATATCACCACCACTCCTCCTCCTCCTCCAGCATTCTCTTAGCGGAGTGTGGTGTCCCTTGGTGGAGAAAGAATAAACCTTCATCACCACTCATCATCACCACCACCACCTCCACCACCACCAACACACCGCCGCCGCCGCGAGCGATCCTCAAAGGCATAGAAGATTGGCTCTCCACTTATGATTTGCCAACGAAGGTAAAAGAAAACGGAAGGAAAAGAGTTGAAATGTAAAGTAATGTATGAAGGTTTTAGGAAACTTCGATAGTAAAAAAGATGAAAAAATGTATACAAAAAAAATGAGAAAGAAAAAATTATAACTTAAGAGAAACTAAAATACAAGAAATATACAAATACATCAATAAATAAACCAATACAGGAATCAAGACATCCTTCCTTACCGCCGTGACAGTCACCCGTATTTAACACCGTACTAATAATGGTGTTTAAAGTGTTATGTTTAGCTTTACGTGGCAGGGGTGTGGCAGGACAGGTGAGTGTGACCCTATAGTACCTGTAGGAAAGGGCGGCAGGGGTTAGTTGGGCCCAGGTAAGGTGTAATAAGGTAGTAACTAACTTCTTGTGATCGCTAGCAGCCAGACTCTGACCTAGTGATAATATTTTTTCGTTTTAAACCTTCCCTGTTCCTCTACATGTCATTTTGAGGGATGGAGGAGCAGTAACACATAATTCTTCACCATTAATAGTGGAGGGATATAAGGAAAACATTACCTATTAAGCGTAAGTAACCTAATATAAGTATCGTTAGGTGGCGGCCGTGCGTTGAGTGCTGGGTCACGTATATACATAACCAAAATTGAGATTTTTATCATACACAAGAAAGCAATTATATATACTTTAAAAAATCGTTTGAAACACCTATCCGTTCCCTACATAAACATTTGTTATATTTGATTCGTATTTATTTCATGAAAAATGTTTATTTCTAAGGTCAATCATAGAATCGAATAATAGAATAAAGCAATAATAATGAAATTAAACCAATATTAACCATATAATAGAATATATAAAAATTATTCAAACCAAAAGTAAAGCCTAAATAAACCATAAAAAAAAGAAAAACGGAAAAAACAATGACAAAATGAGAAAAAAACACCGTAATTATTTGGTTACATCCAAGAGTGTTAATTATTGTGTGTTAGGTACAGTAAAAGTAGTGTTAGGACATTACGACCTACACGGATAGAGATGAAGGTGAGTGTGTTGTGTTATGAGTGTGTTATGGTGGGCTGAAGGACTGACAGGCTGGCGAATCGACAAATATCGACAAAAATATCGGTATACCGAAGGGCTTCCAATGCCTGTAATACCGGTAATACCGCCCCGAAAATAACGGTATATTGGTATACCGGATAGACACACACACACACACTCAGCTGACGCCAGGCAATGTAATCTGATTGTGTTTCCGATGAATAATTATAATACTTAAATCACCAGTGGTGTTGCATATCACGTATATATATGGAGTTTGGTGTTGTGTGTGGTGGGGGTTGTGTGTGTGTGTGTGTGTGTGTGTGTGTGTGTGTGTGTGTGTGTGTGTGTGTGTGTGTGTGTGTGTGTGTGTGTGTGTGTGTGTGTTAACAAGTGTAGCATTATGAGCGTAGGTAAAGGTAATAGGCCTGTAGATTACACATTAAATGACATTACCTTAGGAAGGTCATATAGTGTGAGGGACTTGGGAGTTCAAATAAGCAGTGACGCGCCCCAGGGAACAGTGTATTACAGCTAGAAATAGGGCCAACAAGATACTGAGATTTATTAGTAGGTGTGTGACAAATAGGAGTTCTGAGGTCATTCTGAGATTGTATTTAGCGCTAGTTAGACCCCACCTAGATTATGCAGCTGGCCTCTAGCAGTCTCCTCATTTCTTATGTTCTTATGTTCATATCAATAACTTTTTGTTAACTAGATTTTAATTAAATTTATTTTTTTTATATTATTTCACGTTTCTTTTTTTTCTCTCAACAGATAAAGGAAGAAGGGCGTAACCGAAAAGGTCCAGAGGAAGGCTATCTCATTTCCTCCTCCTCTTCCTCTTCTTCTCTCCATTCTAATTCTTCTCTTCCCTTTCCTTCCATCTCTCCTCTTTCCTCCCTTTTATCTCCATCCATTTCTTCCTCTACACTTCCTCCTTCCTCCTCTTCCTCTTCTCTTCATCTTTCCTCCACTCTACTTCCTCATATTTCCTCTTCCGTACCTCCTTCCTCCTCCTCCTCCTCCTCCTTCTCCTCTCTCTCGCCTCCTCCAAACATGATTTCAGATAATCTCTCTACCTCCTCCTCCTCCTCCTCAGAGAGACACGGAGGAAAGGAGAGAAGGGAGATAAGAAAGAGGAGAAGGAGGAGGAGGAGGAGGTGGAGGTACTGGGAAGAGGAATATTATAATACTTTTTGGAAGCTGTTTCTCGTTATTTTAAACTTAACTACAACTTCTGCTAATGGTAAGTAGTAGTAGTTCGATACATATCATCTCTATTACTTAAATGAAGAAGAAAAAAAATCAGAAAATCGAATATTGCAATCATAACACAACAATAATAATTTCTTTCTTTCCCTCCCTTCTACAGCGACCACCACCACCACCACTACCTCGGACACACATCACCACACCCAGAGGACCTTCCCTACGCTCTTCCTGCCCTTTGAAACCCTACTGACGGGGCTCTTATACCTCTCCTTCGGGATATTTCTCTATCAGGTCATACAAGGGAAGGACAGACCGCAGATGAAGTCCTACAGAGATGAACAGGTGTGTGAGAGAGAGAGAGAGAGAGAGAGAGAGAGAGAGAGAGAGAGAGAGAGAGAGAGAGAGAGAGAGAGAGAGATTGGATTCACATATATAAACACGTATGTAACTGTATATCTAACGTTTTTCTTCTCCCCTTAAGACACACACACACACACACACACACACACACACACACATACATAGTGATGAGAATTCCGGGTCTTTTCAGGGTTCTTTCGTTCTCGTTCACTCAATAGAGCTTTCATTCTATTTAATCCCTTTCGTTATATATTTTTTCAATTATCTCTTTCTCTCTTAATCATCAATATTTTTCATTATTTTCTTATTACTAATCATCTTCCATTCTCCTTATTCCCTCATTTTCAAATCGTCTCACAAGAAATCAAACTGTATACTTTGACTTGTATCTCCATAATTAACGTACATATGTGTATTTGCTTGTGTGCGTATGATGCGTGTATGTCTTACGGATGTGTACGTATAAACAGAATTGTAATAGCATCTATAAGAGCCGGCTCGTTGACGAACGACACATCACTACACACACACACACACACACACCATGGAATCAGTCAAAAAATTACTCCTTACCCCCTCAACACCCTCCCCCGCCCGCCCGCCGCCACACCGCCCGTTGCTAAGTATATATAATTCCACAATGTAAAGCTCCACCACCACCGGAGTCACGCCACCCATCCATTAGCATCACCACCGTGACCACCACCACCACGCCTGCCACAGTTCACCGCCAGCCACCCTCACACACGCACATACACGCGCTCCTCGTCCTCCGACCTCCATGAGTGACGCTATCCTGCTTATAACAAATCGTCTCTCCTACGGGCAGCTACACCCTCTTTGTGAACGCCTAATACACAAACACAACACATCAGTGACTTGAATTGTGTGTTAGATACGTTTATATTCCTATAACACACCACACACCACACAAACAGTGGTAGCAGTTTTTCGATCACGCACTGGCTGTTATTTGAGTCTAGCGCGGGTCCCGCAGGCCATGGCAGCGACTGGAGGTGGAGGATACTACGGTTATGCAAATCCGTATTATGGCAACACGGGTTACTATACCGGTTACCAGGGGACTACAGGCTACCAAGCGCCGCCTAATTACCATGGAACAACTGGTTATCAAAGTATTGCAGGCTTCCAAGAGGCTGCAAGCTACCCTACTCTACCTAGCTATTCCAATATTCTGTCCTCTTTCAGCGGGCTTGACGCAGGCTTGTCCGTGCTGGCATTACTGTCCTTTGGTGTATGGCTTTTCAACCTTATTTTGCCGCAGCTACAGGGCGCCGCTGGTCTGGGTCTTACAGGATTATTCAGTAGGAGTTTAAATCCTCCACAGGACACCCCAAGGATCTTAGATGATGTACACACAAGTGCATATCAGCTAGTGTATGATGTCATCGGGGGAGATTTGGCGCGTAACCTACAGGCAGACACGCAGACGAACGCCAAAGAGAGGGTCCGTCATACTGCATCCTTAGGTGGGTAGGTCATGTTTCTTAGGTCAGAGGTTGTTCTTTTCTTCATTGTAAGGTCATGTAGCTATTCAGTACACCGTCATGCACTTATATGGTTACGTATTGAAGCTTGAGCGGGAATATTGATGTGAGTGACAGAAACAGAAATTTTGACTGATGCTCCATATTTCGTGTTTACAGATCAAATGGAGAGACAAAACATGGATGAGAGAAAGATGACCAGCGACACAGGACAAGGACCTGAAGAGGTGACCAGTACAAGCCAAGATGATGAAGTGACCCTTACAAGACAGGATGATGGAGGTGTGGCAAGCAACGCAAGACAAGAAGATGACGATGTAGAAGTGACCAGTACAAGACAAGAAGATGACGAGGGAGAAGTGACCAGTAGAAGCCAAGGAAATGAAGAGATGACAAACACAAGCCAAGAGAATAGAGAGATTACCAACATAAGACGAGAAAATTAATGGGAGAGGAGCACAAGCCAAAGGGATAGCGAGGTGACCAGCACGCAGTAGTACCAGTACCCTCCTTGACACCAGCGAGGCCACACAGAATGCATCGACACCCAGTATAACTTTCACCCTTAACCATTACGAATTAAAACTAAAGATAACAGTTAAATGTGATGCAAATTATGATAACAATACGAATTATTAGGTAAGATAATGTATAATGGTTGAAAAATAAGAGAATATTAAAACACTTATACAGGGCATTAAAAATATAAAAGTTGGTAAAGATTTGTTTCCTTAACCACTTGATATCTCCTTCCTTTATAATGCACTGCAAATTCAACCTCAGAAACTTGTTCAGATCACCTCAAACAGCTATGTTGCTGAATTACAGAAAAAAAATAAGATTTAAAAAAAAAATTTCCTTCTCTTCAAATATTAAAGGTTAGTTTGGTTTGAACAAGGTTCTGTTATTTGTCAATATAAGTCAAGGTATGGTTAATTTTGAAGCTATGACTAAAAGTAGGGGGTTGTGAAAGGTGCAGACGCTATTTTCTTTCATAGCCACGCCATTCTGGTGAAGATGTAACAATTTACCAAAAAAAATAGCTTTGAGAGCATAACCTCCCCTGAGCTGTAGTTAAATCAGCCTAACCTAACCAAACCTAACATAACCTAATAAGAATGTTTTTTTTTGTTTGTTTTTTTTGTAATTCAGCGGTATAGCTATTTGAGGTGATCTGAGGTTGAATTTGCAGTGCATATCGAGTGGTTAAGGAAACGAATCTTTACCTATAAAAGTTTCCTAGCTTAGTTATGTTTAGAAGGCACCTTCCACCATATTCCTTGAAAAAATTGAGTCTATAGAAGTAGAAGCCACCTAACTAACTGTCTATTAATACTTAGCTTCACAGTCAATGTATAGAATCTAGTTAGTTCACCCTATGCACGGAGCAGATTTAAAACAGGGCTTGAAAGAATATAAATGCAGGAAATATTTGTTTTATTGTAAAGTGGGATTACTAATGTACAAATAATTTTACAGTATCATATATCCTTTTTTTTTCCCAGTGAAGAATTACAAATACAAAAGTAAAAATACTGTGAGAGTTGCAGCCACTATTTATTTATATATATATTTATTTTCCATAGTAATAGTAGTAGTAGATAAACTTTATAGTTATTAATCATTTTCTTTTCTTTATCTATTATGAATGACGATGAAAAGGTTCCAATTATCTATACTGTACTGGGTGAACGAACGCACGCACGGAACGCACAATAATAATAATAACCTTTTCGTGCTTTACGGAGAATCGCTAATAAATCACATGAACACACGTCAAGATAACCACACAATGAACACATACCAAATAAATAACCGTGTACGGAGTGATGTATTTATTCACGTAACTAGACGAAAGAACATGACTCTCAATGAACAATTACCAAGTAGATTAATGCAAATATGGGTCAGGGATGGGCTGTGGATGGGCAGAATTTTACTTCATGGAATATTAATTAAGTGTACATTTCTTGGGTGGATTGAAGGTTGCAGGGTTGAACTTTTGGACTGTGGCTCACATTTCTGGACTTACAATAAATAGTTTCTTGAATACATGAAGGATTGAAGTGTATAATTATTCTGTGTATCTTATTATTTTGTTTCATATACGTAATCTCAAAGTGGTTGAGTTAAGTTAGTTAGTTTTTTTTCCCGTTATCGTAATATACAACAAGTTTTTCTTAGAGTGAATCAGACTTTCATAACCCGAATACAACTTCACACTCACACACACACACACACACACACACACACATACATATATATTCTTATATAAATGAGCTCTATATAAAAACTTATATTATAACTGGTATATCTTCTCATAAGCGATTCTTTCTCTCGTCTGCAATAAGGAGGGACAAAATTTCCAACCACCTGTACCACCAAACGCTAACAATCCACCCGCAGGTAATTTTCAGCAACCATAATCTGGGCAGTCGTGAAAAGGACTCAAATTTGGCAATGGCAACACACGTACAAACAGACGTAGTGACTGGATAGAATCAATGCGTAAGTAACCGTTTATTTTGGACACCGGTCAAAATCACAGCCGGACTCTAAGTATATCTCTTCCCAAACTGTGAACTTTAATACTTCGGAGATGGAGGTGGAGGCTGTGTGGAGCGGATTGAGTGGAACAATGGACTAACTGCCTTCCCTTGGCTTGTGACCTTAACATGAAGGACACAACATAACGCAACATACACGAGCTGCCACATAACTGTTTCCTCACTTAACTCTCTCTCCCCAATGATGAAAAAACTAAAGGTACGACAATCTACCTCCCACCTTGTAATTGTAGGTTCATAATAGCCACTCAAGGGAACAATTTAACCTTGCTAGCCACTCTTATTAATAGCAAATTACTCTCATCAAATAGGGAACACAATTGACATGAAATTCTGGGGGAACACCTTTTCGGGTTACATATAAAAGAAATATATATATCTAGCAATGATTTTATGTCATCACCTGCTGAAAGAATGTTAATATGAATACAATGAGATGAACAAAACTCATTTAGATCACCACAGTTGCTTTGAGTATGAGAATCAGTGATATAAAGTTTCAATCCATCAACTTAACAGTGATTAAATAATGGATAAGAATGAAAGCAAATCCTGGAAGTAAGTAAGTAAATCTCTATCTCTTTTTCCCTCTCTCTATGTCTATCAGCTGCCCTGGCTTCTGTCTGCACACACACATATACACACACACACGCAGGATGTAAGGCACAATGCTACCACTGACCCCACACCCGCACACACCCGCCACCACACCCGCAGCTGTCCCTCTCACACACATACTCATACACCTCAAGCACATGGCAACACAATTCCTTGCATTAATTAGTCATGTATATGTATGAAGAGGCAGCAGTGATCTCATGTATAATTGAAGAACCACTACACTACGCATACACTGACGCATTCATTATTCAAGGTATTCATCCCACTTGACACATTTAATTATTATAGTGTAACACGTAGCAGCCACACCGATGCTTGTGTGCGCGTACTGCCTCGCTAGTGTGTATGTGCGCGCTCCCCTGCAACACATAAGTAGCTCTATACAGTGTGCGTACACTACACTAGTTCACCCTCTGTGTAATGTACAGCAGTAAGGTTTGTGGTTGTTGGTGCATCCTGTTAATGCTATCTATGGCTTCAGGCTTGATAACTTTTGGAGTGCTAGTGGCTAGTAGCAGCAGCAGTAGCAGCAGTAGTAGCAGTAAGGCACACTTGTCTGCCACAGTGTCAAAGCTTTGCAGCGATCAGCATGTTTTCTACGAGTCCTGAAGTGATGATATTATCCCGAGAATATCTTAACAAATTTCTACGTCGATTATGCTCCCAATATTTAGGTTGTGTTGTGTGGGTCAAGTCTGAACAGAAAGGTGCGGTGAGATGCAACACACTCTTGTCTTGTTTGTTCAGATATATATATACAGTACGCAGCAAATAGCAGTGCCGGTACATGCAGACAAGCAGGTCAAGTTATGTCACAGTCAGCTGCATAACACGTCCAGTGAGGAATGCAGATGCAGGTGCAGGCCAGACAGCAGCTGATGCACAACTAAATATTCCTTCACAAGTCTCCCCAAGACAAACACAAACACACACACACACACACACACTGCCTCCCTTAAATGACCATTCAAAGTGTAACAAACCTAACACTGGTACACACACACACACGTACACGCAGATATACACTAAACTCTAACAAATGACTTCTAATATCTGAATCAACTCACCGATGACCAACACAGAGACGAAACCTTGAAGCAAATAGACTGGACTCAACACAGAACTATTATGAACTTTGGGAAACACACACACACACACACACACACACACGGCAAAACACATCACTATAACACCAATAAAACAACTGTAAACCATGTATGTATGTATGTAGAGGGAGAAACAAAATTATCTCAACCACCACCACCACCGGCAACTCCCTAAGAACAGCCAGGGGGAGTCTCTTAACACACTCCTACTGGCCAATGCATGAAACCCTGCATTGCACACCTTGAGGCAGCTTTCCATCACCTACTCTGCAATCCTGAGGTGACCCATCTATAAGTACATGGAACAGTACAGCTGCCAAAGTGCAGTACATGTCATTTATTGCAAGCAGGGAGAAATCTTGCCTTGCACGCGTAGCAGCAATGATGAAATGCTATTTATATGTATAATGTAAGCAGTTTCTCGAGTGTATGTAGCGTAAGGTTAAGACGCTACTGAGATAATGCTGCTCGTCTCGTACACTTTCTACGGCAAATTTATTAAGGTGAATCCAGAGTTACCTTGATAAACGCACGACAAATTCCATTATTGTATCGGCAATGCTCGCTCAGCCCGGTACATTGGGCGTGCGTTAGGTTAGGTTAGGCTGAGTCAAGTACGACCGGTTCAGTCTACTACCAACACAGCAGCAGTGAACAGCATCTAGTGCAGCAAACTAAGCAGTCACAGCGTACGCACACAAACTAAACAGTCACAGCGCACACACATAATGTAAATATTCGAACGTTCAAACTGAGAATATGGTAAAGATTCACTTGTGTGTGTGTGTGTGTGTGTGTGTGTGTGTGTGTGTGTGTGTGTGTGTGTGTACATAAAACTTCAGCTAGAGCACTACTAAGGTTTTTTTTATAAGTATTAAGTAAAAAGTGTAAATATTCATTGCAATCAATTTCAACAACAATGACCTAACTTAACTTTTTCTTTTCCTGTCACACTTGTATCGTATTGTATTGTATTATATTGTATTATATTGTATTGTATTAATTAAAGTCTACAGTTGGCACCTCTCACAGCGCCTCTCTCTAACTCGCTCAATGCTTCACTATACAAACCATACAATTACCAAAGCACTAAGTAGCACTATAGAACTCCTCTTCACCTAGAATAAGTATTAACCACCAACACAACACTCTCTCTCTCTCTCTCTCTCTCTCTCACGGTATGCCTCTCCTTGATATGGTGTTTCAGGTGCGTCCGAGGCTCACTCTTAATAAACTTAACGTACTCTTGGGGTTAGTAACACACTCTAACGACCAAATATTGGCCACAGTGACTAACACACAATTAACCAAAAGGATTAGAAAACAATAAAACTTAAGTAGTAAGGCGACAGAGAAAACATGATACGAGGTTGTCAATGGGGGTTGGGGGTGGGTACAGTAACCTCAATGGGGGGAAGAAGGCATGATAACCTCTGGAGGGGTAAGGGGTGGGGGGGTTATGGTCTTATATGGGACGAGGTTGTGTCTGAGCGGCTGGGATGAAAAACCTCGGCTAGAAATTATATAGAATAAAGGTGGAACATCCCTGACTAAACCTCATCCCTCTCTCTCTCCCCGTCTCTCCCTCTCCCTCTCCCTCTCACTCTTTTCCCTCTCCACAACAAGACTGAAGGATATACAGGTTGACTATCAGTTTTCCAGCATGAATTTCAGAGCACAGTTTCAAATTTCCTGGGTTTGCGTATGATTATTTTTGGGAGGCACTGTTTATGTTTATGTTTTGATGGCGCTGTAAACAGAATTAGGTGTTTGTTCATGCCGGATTATTGATAGTTAACCTGTATATATTAAAACAAATGGCTTTTTTTTGCTATAGAGATAAAAGCCGGCCGTGGTGAAACGTCAGCTATAAGTACACTCTTGAAGTAGTATGTTGAGAGAATACAAACACTATAGACGCTATGAAATAAATACCTCCTCTGGTAGAATATAAATAAAATAAAATAAAAATACTGGTTATCGTAGCTGTGGGAAGTTTTAGTAAGTTAATGAAGGATGTGAGATTCCTTGAAGAACGTATAAATGTATGAATAAATGTATAAATAAATGCATAAATATATAAATCAATGCACTGCCTTGGAGTTTTTTATCCCGAGGATTGCACGGGAAAAAAATAATGTTAAAATAATAATAATAATAATAATAATAATAATAATAATGATGATAATATAATAAATAAAAAATAATAGGTACACGAAGCATCATTGAAAAACACATAACTCCAATGGCTGCTGTGTGTGTGTGTGTGTGTGTGTGTGTGTGTGTGTGTGTGTGTGTGTGTGTGTGTGTGTGTGTGTGTGTGTGTGTGTGTGTGTATGTGTGTGTGTGTGTGTGTGTGTGTGTGTGTGTGTGTGTGTGTGTGTGTGTGTGTGTGTGTGTGTGTGTGTGTGTGTGTGTGTGTTAAGACGTAAAAGATTGTAAAAAATATGAATTAAAAAGCATTAAAACAATGTAGCTAAATAAAATAATGAATAAAATAATACCAATTCTAAACAAACAAACACATTCAATAAATAAATAAATAAAGTGTTGGCCCCTTATGTGTACACCTTAATGCCACTTACTCTCTCTTTCTGCACATAAAAAAAAAAAACACAAACAAACAAACAAACAAACAAACACAAACAATAAATGAATACACAAAAAATATGAATATACACAAATAAAAATGAATAAGTTATTAGCCAAAGGTATTCTCTGTATAAATAAATAAATAAATAAATTAAAAAATCTTAACAACTGATCAACTAACTAACTAACGACAGAACGACATAATATAAAGACAGTATAAATAAAATGTTCCTTTCCGTTCGTGTTCTCTCATCAATAACAAAAAAAATCTTGCTTCTATAACCATGAGAATCACATTAAAACACACACACACACACACACGCACACACACACGGCATGACTGTTTCCCATTAAAACATAATATCAGAATAGCATCACGTGTAAAGTATTAAAAATATATCCATAATAAAATAAAAACATAAATAGCTACACATTCTTAAATAAAAATATAAGTAATTCAATTCAATTCAATCCTTAACTTATATCTGTTAAAGTATTCAAATATATAGATAATAATAATAATAAAAAAACAATAAATAGCTACACAATTCTTAATAAAGCAATTGAACTCAATACTTACTCGCTTACATCTGTTAAAAAATAAAGTTAGAAATCAATAATAAAATGCACCATATATATACAACACAGTTTTCTGGAGAGACTTAAATCATTTTAGTCACATTTTTAGAAGTCGCTCGGCAATGGTAAAAAATAAATAAATAAATAAATAAAATATAAATGTGACAACCTCAATAATATCCCATTTCCTCAGACTCTTATAACATGTCCTTCATCTCAAAGTAAAATAAGGTTAAGTTAGGATAAGGTTAGGGTAAGGTTAGGGTAAGGGAAGGTTTGAGAGTGTGCTGTGGATCTAACAGTTAATCCCTCCGTTGTTAGATAAGGGTTAAGTAAGGTTATGTCAGGTTAGGTAAGGTTAGGGTAAAGGTAAGGTGTGGTAGTGTTGCAGACCTAATAGTTATCCCTGCGTTGGTAGTGGTGCTGCCCTGATGATCCGTGAGGCTGGTTGTTGAAACGAGAACTGTGTGCTCGGCCCCGGCTCCCTGTGTGCTTCCTCATGTTGAACCTGTGAGGGGAGGGAGGTGAGAGGAAGGTATGATAAAGGAGGAAAGGGAAGGAGGTGAGAGAGAGTGTACAACAAAGAAAAAAGAGGAAAACAGAGGTACAATGCTCCCTCCAATTTTGTGTGAAAATAGTTGACATATTATAGGTCGCAAAATGCGGATTCACAAAATTGGATTAATTAACCTTATGGTGATTTTTGTCATATCTTTGCCCTTGTTTGTACACAAATACATGTAGTTATACATCCTACAATAAAGAAAATAGCAGAAAAACATAAACATTATCATTATCCACAAGAAAATCAATTTAAATGACCATTTTACTGTACCTGGGCTTACGGAGGTGGAGATTGGTCTCGCTCACAGAATTGGAACCCCTAAAATTGGAGGGAGCATTGTACATGACTACACATTCTTTATACAACAACTATATATAAATACAGAAATACCTAACCTAACCCAACCCAATCAAACTAAACCCAATCTAACCTAACCTCATCTCACCTTTCTCTATCACACTCCATGTCTTCGAGCCGCTGGGTGAGGGCAAGTTTCTGTTGGATGGCCATACGCAGCAGTGAATTAAGGGTCTTCTTCTCCTCCTCAGCCGCTACCAGCTGCCTCTGTACCTCATCCAGCTGCGTGACGTATTCCTCGCAACGTGCAGCAAACATGGCGCGCAGACCTGGGGGGGGAGAGGGAAGGTGAGTGTGAGAGAGGGAAGAAAGTGAGGGGAGAGAGGATGTGAGGGTGAGAGGGGAGAGAGGGAAGGAAGTGAGGAGCAAAAAACCCGAGATAATTCTAACCCAAAAAAGATAACGGTTTAAGTGAAAAATAGTTAATGTTAATTCGTAATATTATTGTAAGACAAGTGTAGAACTATAAAAAATAAATAAATAAATGAAAAATAGTTATAATGTTAATTGGTAATATTATCCATGCACTTACTGGAGAATGTTGCCGCGTCCTCCTTCAGTAGACGCAGTTCGTTCCTTAGTTTCATCATTGTCTCGGAAACAATGCTTTTCTCTGTCTCGTACTTGGACTTGAGGTTGGAGAGAGCGACCTGAAAAGGAAAGGAAGGAAGGAGGTTTAACGAGAGATTCTATAAGGAAAAATAATACCTTACAGACAAAATAAGTAAGGTTAACACAGACAGGAGAGAATATAATACAATAATAATCTTTTACTCACCTCTGCAGTCTGTTTGTTAGCCTTGAGAACAGTACGTAGAGTTGCAATTTGTTCTCTCTTCGTAGACAATAGTGATTTCAGTTTGATGACCTGTTCTTGCAGCTCCTGAACCTCACCTTCACTCAGCCCACCTGCAGGACAAAACACAGGTGATGGTGATGATAGTGAAGATAATAAGGATGATGATGATGTAATTACAGAAAAGAAATATTTAGTTTATGTAAAAATATGCTTCTGTTACACCTGCAGGAGAAAATATATAGATAATGTTGATGATGATAGTGAGAGGATAATAAACTTAACGTAACCTAACATTAAGAGAGAAACAGTAACAGTAACAGAGAGAGACTAGGTAACATACTGTCTGAGGCTGCGGATTCCCTCACTAGTCCCTTCTCCTTGCTGAGTTCAATGGTATGCTCAACAGACTTCTTGAGGTGTTTGATCTGGTCTACAACGGTGTCCACGATCTCCCGCACTGCCGCTGGGTCACTGTTGTCCACCTGTGTTATGTGAGGTCAGGTTAGGTTAAGGTTACTGTGGGTAGGTATATATATATTTTTTTTTGGTATTTTATTTATTTATTTTTATTTTATTATTAATTCTATTCTTCCTCCTCCTCCTCCTCCTCTTCTTCTTTCTTTTTCTCCTCCTCCTCTTCCATTTCCTCTTACTTCACTGCATCTTCCTCCTCCTCCTTCTCATCCTCATCTACTAATCATCTTCCTCCTCCTCCTCCTCTTTCATCTCCTCTAACTTTACCTTCTCCTCCACCTCCTCCTCCTCCTCCTCCTCTTCCAACCTAAGCTAACCCAACCTCATAGAAACACTTACGAAATCAGACAGCGTAACATCCGTCCTCAGTTTGCTCCTCAATGCATCAAGGTTAGATTGTGCCGCTGTGGGGGAAGACGGTTTGGTATTCTCCTCATCTCCTGTAACAATAATAATAATAATAATAAATGAATGAGTTTGTGTCAGTAAAATAAAGAGTAAAAGGTTTGGTATTTCTTTTATAGTAGTAGTAGTAGTAGTAGTAGTAGTAGTAGTAGTAGTAGTAGTAGTAGTAGTAGTTGTTGTTGTAGTAGTAGTAGTAGTCACCTTTTTCCGTGGTGTGGCCTTGCTTGCTGTGGTCTAGTAGTACCCTTGAAGGCGTCTCACCGTTCACAGTACACACGTGGTGGTACAACTGAGCCAACTCCTCACTTATGGTACTGTCAAGGGAGAGGGAAAGGGGAGAGAAAAAATTAAATAAATAAATAAATAAATTGATCCAAAAATAAATCTTCCTCTGATACTGAAAAATAATGTTGACCTTGATCTAGTATGGACTCACCCGAGGTCATTCCTGGTGATGGTGAGTGACCCTTCACGGCCGTTCATCATTTTACTCAGGATGGTCACGTCATTCCCAAGGTCAATGGATTTTTGCTCTGCATCAATCAGCTGAAATCAAGAAGAAAGTAATGTGTTAAGTGGTGAATTAGGAGGAGGAGGGAGGGAGGAGGAGGGAGGAGGAGGAGGAGGAGGGGAGGAGGAAGGTCTGATACTCACCCTAGCACGCAAGGTTCCGACTTCATTCCTCAATTGTTGTACGGCATCACTGGCTGTTCCTTGGTCTGAGTTTTGTATCTCGGTCAGACTCTTCTTAAGTTCAGTAATTTCCCTTGATGCAACCTGGTAACGAGACTTCTGCTTCTCAAGGAAACTCACCAGGTTGGCCGTATCCTCTGCATTCATCTAAGGGAGGGAGAGAGAAAGGGGAGACTTGTTTTATTATTATTATTTTGATTATGGTAACCTAACCTAACTTATTGTAATATATATAATAGTACTTACTCTCTCTCTCATCTAAGGGAGAGGGAGAAGGAGGCTACCTAACCTAACCTAACCTGTTTTTACACAGTACCCGGGACTTTCAACCTCACATTACCTGGGTAGGGTTCTCCTGGTCGTGCAGTTTAACGAGAGCTGAGATATGCCCGAGAAGGTGTGATACCCGGGCATGTTGGGCATCTAACTCTCCTCGTGCCTTCTCCAGACCTTCCTGACTTTCCTTAAGGTTGGTAGTGAGTTGAGACTTCTCGTGGTCAGCCTGTGGGAGGTGGAGAGTATTAGGGAAGTGGGAGAGTGTGTTAGGAAGGTAGGAGAGTGTGTTAGGAAGGTAAGGAGAAGTTAAAGGTTATGAAAGTTATATACACAGAAAGGTAAAGGATGAAAGAAAATTAAATCGGAATAAAACAAAAACTATATATATATATATATATATACGAGCGATCAAAGAGGAAAATAATACTGCCATTCCTCCGTACACACCTCAGCGCTAGAAGGGAATAAACCACATGGACAATATAACACAATTCCCACCTTTATACACACCCTAGACAAGACACGTACCTCCTCGAGTTTCTTCTCTAGTTTCCGCAGTTCGTTTAAGTGTATTTCCGAGAAGAGGTCACCGCCCATTTCTACATTTCCTCCGCTTGCATTCATTAACTCACTTTCAAGGCGACGTAAGACTGGTGTGTCATCTTCACCATCACTCTCACGGAACTCTGGACTCCCTGGTGATAGTGAGTGATGATGGTGAGAGGTGGTGATGGTGATGACAAGA
>JAPQNM010000028.1:162733-167733 GCA_029783475.1 Metacarcinus magister | reverse complement strand
CGATGATAACGATGAATAGAAACATAATAATAATAATAATAATACTTAGATTACATTCTCTTATCAATACACACGACAGAAAGGAAAGGGTTCGGAATATTAATTAATAAATAGTATAGATAACGTAAGATAAGAATATGATAAGAGTATAAGGGAATCAGTGTGACTTAAAATATACTTGTACTTATACTTATATTCGACGAAAGATTCAGTTACGTACATAGGAAAATAAATAAGTTACACACACACACACACACACACACACACACACACACACACACACACATACACACACCTGTCCACCTTCACTAATTAAACAATCAACACGCTACACCTGAACACATGCACAGGACACGAATACTAAGTGAAATAAGAAATACGTGAAGATATGTGAAAAATGGAATGATTATACAAGAAAATTAAGATAGAATCAAGAGAAATAAAAAATAAAAATGAGGATAATTAAGGATAACGAGAAATGATTGATAAACAGGAAATAATGGATAATAAAATAATAATAAAATCATTTAATTAAACAACAGCTGACAAAACCAGAGCTAGGGCTGAATCGGAGAAAGTTTTCGTTTCCCTATCGTGTTGTCAACAAGTGGAATGCATTGTCAGAGTGGGTAGTGAAGGTTGACTCGGTGGAAAAGTCTGAGTATACACTAGACAAATTTGGGAAAAACCAGGAACAGAAATATTGTTACAGAGCACGTATTAGCACCACACACACACACACACACACACACACACACACACAACAAACAATTAGTGTTCAGGCTGAGTAGCAGAGGTACTGAAAGAGGAGGTGGAAGGAGAATATTACTACCCGCCAACACTTTGATTCCCGACCCCTGACATAGCTGTGGTGTCAGATGGCCGAGGGAGAGTCAGCGTTCGGCGGACTAATGACCGTTCTACCACACAGCTGGGTGGTTAACTTTGAAGCAGGAAGTCACCATGGTGTGCTTATTGGCGTGTGTGTGAGAGGTGACAACAAGGAGCTACACTGTGTCTTACTATCTGTCACAACACTAAGTAAACAGAGTCTGCCGTACACCTAATCCTATGGCTGGTCCTAAATGAGAAAGGTTCTGTGTGGGTGGGAGTTAAGCCGTAGCCGTGCGGTGGCAGGTCGAGGTGAGATGGAGTATTGTGCCGTGGATAGTGAAGGTTCAGGACTCTTACTGGTCTGCCATTCTAACTACATCTTTGTGGGTGACTCTATACAGCCGGAAACAAGTCAAGTCAAGTCTACCAAACTGGAGCCACAGGACAACTCCCCCCCAGGGCCTCTTCCAGGGAATCTCACACACACACACACACACACACACATCCTAACACACACCCTTTCTCTCACCTCCCTCGTAAAACCATGAAAATAAATTAAATAATAAATAATAAATTAAACAACAGCTGACCACCACCACTTCCTTCCTCTCTCACTCTCTCTCTCTCTCACACACACACTAACACACACCCTTTTCTCACCTCCTTCGTAAAAATATGACAGAAAAATATTAATTAAACAACAGCTGACCACCACCACCACCACTACCTTCCCCTCACACACACACACCCTAACACACACCCTTTTCTCACCTCCCTCGTAAAAATATGACAGAAAATTTTTGATTAAACAACAGCTGACCACCACCACCACCACCACCACCTTACCTCTCACTCACTCACTCTCTCTCTCTCCCGCACCCTAATACACCCTTACACACACACGCTCACACACCCTTTGCTCACCTCTCTCGTACTCTCCAACTCTGCTTTCGTATTTTCATAAAGTGCTTCTAGATCATCGCATCTTGACTGCAAACTCTCCTTCTCTTCTAATAAAACCAGACCATATTGCGCCGCTTGCTTCTTTTCGCTGCTCGTTTGGTCTAATTCATAGTTGAGCCTCTCCAGCTCCTTCTTTAAGTGGTCTGCGCTGTCCATCTTGTGTTATTGTAGGGTTTAAATATAGTGTTAAATTGAGGTTTTTGACGCAGAAGACATGTTGACACTGCTGGGGCCACAGCCACACTGAAGACTTCCCTGTGTGCTTGTGGAGTTTTAACTATATATATTTATGTGTTTTTGTTTAGGTTTGGTTTGTGTTAGGTTGGTTTGTGTGTTTTCATTGGTTTGTTTTGTTCATTGTATATTTGTTTTTCGTTTTGTATTAGGTCACTCTAGATGATAAATGGTATTTTTTTGTTTATTTTTTAATTGTTATTTTTGTAGTTACCGGCTATGTTATGCATGCCATTACTTTGCCTTATGCTATTTATAATGGAAAGGCGAAATAAAGGCATAATTTGACCATTTAATCACCCAATGTGCTGAAAAGATACATAATATTGGAATCAAATTCAGAGAAAATTATTTTATTTTATGGGACACTTAACAATTTATTTGCTTTCCTTCAACGTGGATCTTATGGCATAACTTTCTTTCCTTACATCATTACCTCATCAACTACACTCCCAGGAATCAATAATAGCCTTAATAAATAAACAAAAAAATAACCAAGCTTCACAAACATAAAATAAATCAACTACAACACTGAACATATCTTAATACAATACAACAAATAAATTAATCACTACATTAGGAAACTACTTTTAGAAATTCCACGATATTACTAGACCAGAACAGAGAATTCTTGGGAGTCACGTTAAATTAGACCACCGTTATGGCCTCTGTCTGACTCACACACACACACACACACACACATACAACACACACGCGCTCTCCCAAGATGACGTAGAGTGCATTGTGGTGACATTCTCACCATTTATTGAGGGATCACCGACCGTCTGGACCCAACACATGACTCACTGATTTATATTTACAGCGTTGACACCTAGAAAATTTTGGAAATCTGTGGATAGATGTCCAAAAAATCTGTAGAAATCCGTTTATGTCCCCAAAATATTTCCATTCTGCTTACATATCGTTATATAGAATTTTTTTCATTTAAAATTATGTATTATTTAATAGTGGTAATACTTTTGAAAGATATTACCAATGATTTTATTATGATGCATGAATAGATTCTAGATTATAACTAGAATGCATGTAGGCCTATAGTACTGTATTATTTCATAGACCTCAGGGTATAATATTTGCCTCAAAAATATGTAGATTAACCATAATGATCTGAAATGAAAAACAAAATCTGTAGAGGTGACAACACTGGATATATACGTTTCTACAGAAGAATTTACACCCATTTCTTTTTTTCTTTTTTTAAATTTTCTTATCAATAACATCTCCCTTACATTCTCTCTCAATTTCTCTATGTATCTATCTTTTGCTGGTAGAGTCTATTAATTCTCTATGTAGATATAATATAAATTCACTGAATATAAGACTTTCCATGTTCTTTGCGAGACTGTCTAATAAAAACCAATCGCTGACGGAGGCTTGACGAAGAATGAAAGCGAGTTCCGTGCGGGCTGAAGGTTGAACTCGATACTGAAGGGAAGGGAAGGGAAGGGAAGGGAAGGGAAGGGAAGGGAAGGGAAGGGAAGGGTAGGGTAGGGTAGGGTAGGGTAGGGTAGGGTAGGGTAGGGTAGGGTAGGGTAGGGTAGGGTAGGGTAGGGAAGGGGAAAGGAAGGGAAGGGAAGGGAAAGGAAGGGAAGGGTAGGGTAGGGTAGAGTAGGGAAAGGAAGGGAAGTTTTTTTTAATTAACACACATATGAACAAAAGAGGCTTAGCATAACCTTATCGTTTATCAAGATTAAGATTTACGCAGAAAATGTTTAACGTGAAAAAAGGATTATAATTAATACGACATAATAGGCGACTCAGAGATAAAAAAAAAAATTTTAATTCCGTATCAATCTTATCTTAATCTATTTTATTTTCTACTACATATACATAAGACGAAAGACAATTCAAGGAAAAGATAAGAGGGAGGAAAATTTTGCTCCTGCTTACCTTGAGAATAGCGTTCCTGAAGGCGGGAATATATATAATGAAGAGGCGGAGGAACACCCAGACGAAGGTAAGTGTCCCTAGGAGCAGAAACCACACCCAAAGGAACAGGTAAATCTAGAGAGAGAGAAAGATAGGTAAATAGATTTTTTTTTCTTTTAAGTATCAAGAAAAGAGAGAGAGAGAGAGAGAGAGAGAGAGAGAGAGAGAGAGAGAGAGAGAGAGAGAGAGAGAGAGAGAGAGAGAGAGAGAGAGAGAGAGAGAGTTAGTTCATCAGTATACACGCACACATATTGATACAATCTCACACACACACACACACACACACACATGAATACCTTTTCGTTGATTATGTTGTTAGCAATGACACACAACACGTCCAGAGCCTGTACTGTCCCCGACGAGCCAATAGTCCTAAAGGTACATTTAGCTACTTTAGGAAATACTATAGACATAGGATCCCAACGTTCTTGAAAATCTTGATCCACTACATCGAAAACCTGAAGAAGAAAAGAAAGGGAGAGAGCGAGGAAAAAAAATAAATAAACATATATAGGGAATACAAAATAGAAAGAAAGTATATATGAAACAAATGTTATATAGGAATTAATTTACTGGTTTTTTTTATCTATTATATATATATTTTGTTTATGAATTTGAGACTTACACTAGCACCGTAGGAGAGGAACTGTCCGCCGATGAACCAGTCAGTTGAGAAAAGAGTTGCTACCACCACCACCAAGTTCAAAAATTCACATAGGAAGAATTTGTATGCCCAAGCCGTATGCTGATTAAAGGTTCTTGTCACGTATTTAGATAAGACAACCATTCTGTAGGAGTTAATGGATAAAAAAATGTAGTAGTAGTAGTAGTAGTAGTATAAAAATAATAATAATAAGTTTTAGCCTCGTCATCTACCACCATCTAACTAGTTTATTTTTTGACATTTTCCTTCCATTTTCTATCTTAATATGTTTGTGTGTGTGTGTGTGTGTGTGTGTGTGTGTGTGTGTGTGTGTGTGTGGTGTGTGTGTGTGTGTGTGTGTGTGTGTGTAACTATA
>JAPQNM010000028.1:127733-152733 GCA_029783475.1 Metacarcinus magister | reverse complement strand
AGGAAAATAAGGCCAGATTCGTGTTCAGTATGACCGAAAACCTCATTGTCCCAATTTTCATGAGATTCGGAGATGTGGAAATTTTCATGAAATTTCGCAGTGTACACCCTTAGATTTTTTTCGATAAATCACATATTTTTAAATAACTCGAAATGTATGGGGTTTACGTAAAAAACATATAGAATATAAAAGAAAGAGCAGGAGACGTTATTTCTATTGAGCTATAATGAAATTGAATTGGAATGGAATTATAGATGTAAGAGTGTAAAGTATTATGCATTAATTTCTTTCACAACATTTTAATTTTCTTCATAGGTTTTTGAGTTATTGGAAAGATGATGACATTATGTGATAGACATTATCAAACTCCACAATTTTACTTCTATACAATTTTCCTGTAGGACTAATATTTACGTAGTAAAATGGGAAAGCCTTTTTCGATCTCAATTCTGGTGGAATTTACGGGCCACAAAATGGAAAATCCGTATATTTTAGTAATGACAAAACTAATTCCAGATTCGTGATCAGCATGCCCGAGAATCCCTTGGTACCAATTTTCATGAGTTGTGTTGAAATTTTAACCTATTTATAAAAAAAAATAATAATAATTAATTAAAAAAATTAAAAAATTAAAAAAATAAAAAACCTAGCAGTGTAAAGGAAAGCCAATAATGAAACCAATCGTTAAGGAAAGAATACAGACAGGTAAGGTAATATGACGCTATCAGATCACCAGTCAGGTATTACTGGGAAGGGCAGGTGAGGTCAGGTGTGTACTACATTTAATGAGAGTGTGGGCCGCCTTCATATGGTGATGGGGCCCACGCCTCCCCCTCCCCCTCCCTCCCGAGGTGATAACCATAACAACATAATGAACGAGGCATCAGTTACACTTCAGACGCTGTTTTGGAGATATACTGTTGTGAGCTTTGCAGGGATTCCACTACTACACCACTACTTGTATACCACATTTCAACACCCAACACCACTACTATTCCTACTACTACTACTACTACTACTACTACTCCTCGTAACACTTCACCTCTTCCGTTGCAGTGGGGTCAGCCTGGAGTGGTGGAGCACCTCGCCTTGACGTGGGCAGCGAGGTGGTGGTGGACGTCATTGATAACCATGAAGACATCCAGCTGCGTTGTGAGGGGTCCAAGGAGGTGTTCTGGACCTGGAGCAGCGAGGTCTGTATGGCAGGGAGGAGGAGGAGGAGGAGGAGGAGTAGTAGTAGTAGTAGTAGTAGTAGTAGTAGTAGTAGTAGTAGTAGTAGTAGTAGTAGTAGTAGTAGTAGTAGTAGTAGTAGTAGTAGTAGTAGTAGTAGTAGGAATTATAATAATGATAATGATAATAATGATAATGATAATAAAACTAAAATACTGAGAAGCTGTGTGTGTGTGTGTGTGTGTGTGTGTGTGTGTGTGTGTGTGTGTGTGTGTGTGTGTATCTAACGTGTGTGTATTTTCACTTCCAGCTTATCAAGGATTATGCAGAGATAGAAACAGAAGTACAAGAAAACAGCGATTATCCCCACGTGTCAACCCTCACGGTACGTACACACACACACACACACACACACTATGAATACGTGGGAACATACATACATACATACATTCATCATAAACGTTTCTAAACATATATTAACTAACGTTTCCAAAACTAACATTCTTTTTTTCTCAAGGTCAGAGATCCGATCTCAATCGACACCGGATTCTACCGATGTCACTACAACACCATTACGGATCTAGAAACGGATACGGACAATGTAGCCAGCACGTACGTCTATGTATATGGTAAGTAAATAATAATAATAATAATAATAATAATAATAATAATAATAATAATAATAATAATGGAGAGAAAAAAAAAATATTCCTTATTTTACATAATCTTAATTAATCCATGAAATTTTAACCTTTACAGAAGGCAGCATTTTTGTCAAATCAGATCACTCAAGTATGCGGGTTAAAACGAAGGAGAAAATGGTCCTTAGCTGTAGAACCACCCAGCCCAATGCTACCGTTACACTCCAAAAAGATGGGCTTGAGGTAAATAGAAATAAATAATAATAATAATAAAAAATAAAAAATAAAAGGTTAGTGTCCCCTCGTATATGACCTGCATCCTACCTCTCGTTTTCTTCACTTCATTAATTTGCTAATCAGCAGTTTTGTCTTAAATTTCTCTTTTATTTTACCTTTTGTTATGTTGAGTATAATGTTACCCCATTAATTTCAGTGTTTCATTTAATATTTGGTATGAGTTAAATCCCCAAAGTTATTTATTTATCTTTTACGTAAAAAAAACTTTAGTGTCCCCTTATTTTCATTCCCTCACTCCCCTCCCTCTCCCCTTCACCCCTTCTGCAGGAGTGACACTTTCCTTCCTCAGGTAACTTCACACACTGTCTGGAATCCTAAGATTGGCTTCGTAAAGCTTGGTGTTAAGGTACAAGATACTGGATTTTATATGTGTACTTCTGAGTCTACTGGAGAAGTTCAATCCATACAGGTTATAGTTCAACGTGAGTAGTATTTGTGTTATAGTAATAATAGTAATAATAGTAATAGTAATAATAATAATAATAATAATAATAATAATAATAATAATAATAATAATAGTAATAATAATTATTATGGTAATTGATGAAGCTATATGTATTCATTTTGGTGGGTTTTTTTTGCCTTTACATATTTCTTTCTCCTTTTTCTGCACACATTTCGTATTTAAATAAACCTTTAAATCAGCAAAAAATACATAAAAAAAAAAAAATTAAAAAAAAATAGGAAATACATAACTTTTTTCTTTATCTCTCATTATTTTTGCATCCGTGTGTTCGTGCGTTCGTGTAGCCGCCTCGATGGAGCTACAGCCGCCTAGCATTGACCTGGGACCAAACCCTCACTTCGTGGTGGGTCAACCCTTTACTCTGACCTGCACTCATGTCAAAGGGAGCCTCGATACTGTCCTCCACTGGTCCTACCCAAACACCGAGGCTGTGAGTATTATTAACTAATTCTATTTATAAATCAGTCAGGCTTGTTATATCCTGTTTTTATAGACTTCTTTTTATACTAAATTAATAAGGGAAACATTGATCAGGTTCTAGAAATTAGTATAGTCAGGATAGGACACGTGGAAATGGGTACAAGGTAGAAAAAACTTAGCTTCAGGACAGACCTAGGTAGATATTGGTTCACTAACAGAGTGGGTAGACACTTAGTAAGTGGTGAGTCAATAGGTAGCTTTAAAAGACAGTTGGATGAGAGTATGGATAGGGATAACAGATGGGATGGTGAAATAATGGAGACAAGGAACTGCCTCGTGTAGGTCATCAACTGGCCTCTTACAGTCTCCTCAATTTTTATGTTCTTATACTCTGATCCTTCCCTCAGAAATATCCTACCAATTCATCGAAGACTGATGAAGAAGATAACAGATCCATTGGGTTAACTCTAATGGTTCCCAAAGCATCTGAGAAGGACTCTGGGGATTACACTTGCAAGGCTACAGCTCCTACCTACGACCCTTCTAGTGATTCCTTAAACATCCAAGTGAAAGGTATTAAACAAATCATCCGCATTTTTAACATGAAATATGACCTTTTTTTCACCTTACAATATCCTCTATTTTTTTCTTTCTTGTATATTTGCAGACAAACTCCAGCCTTATGTGAGGATTGTAAGCAATGATAAGATTAATGTGAATGAAAGCGATACACTCAGATGGAAAGCCGAGGTGTTCTCCTTCCCGCCAAATCCTCGCATCCAATACATTAACTACAAGGGAGATGTGCTGTTAGAAAGTAGAAGGGTGTGTGTCTTATACTCTCTCTTATCCTCCCATATGTTGACTATAGTTGATACCCTTGTTGTATATAGAGCAATAAGGATATGTTTTATATATATGTAATGTTATGTTATTTTTTATCTCTTTCTCCTTCCCTTTCCTCCTCCTCCTCCTCCTGTTCCTTCCTCTAGATCAGCATGGTGTTTGATCCGGCCAAAGCCTTCGCCTGGCTTATAATCTACAATATTACCAGCAATGATTATGGGAATTACACTCTCCTAGCCTCTACTAAGGACAATGCTGCTACCAATAATTTCACCGTTAACATAGAAGTGAAGAGTAAGAAGATTAATGGGTTTTTTTACTACAAGACTAGTTTGAGATTTTTTTTTATTTATATTTTTTCAAGAGTAAGAAAATTGCTGGGTGTTTTCTTTTTTTACAAGACTGCTTTGGTATTTTTTCTATTCATATATTTTTGAAGAATAAGAAGAAAATTACTGTTTTTTTTATAAGACAGCTTTGGAATTTCTCTTATTTATATATATATTTTTTCTAGTTACAGTACTGACATCCTTTATAATTATTTCCGCAGGTTCACCGTTAGTAGAAGTCAAGGGCGTACCCACTTATTTATCCCCCGGAAGTACAAAGGAAGTGATATGTTCTGCTCAAGGTTTTCCCGTCCCTACTATTGAGTGGGAATTTCAGTCATGTCCAAACGGCCCGACAACCTGCTCCCCTTATGAGGATATTAAGGTAAGGAGGGGGAGAGAGAGAGAGAGAGAGAGAGAGAGAGAGAGAGAGAGAGAGAGAGAGAGAGAGAGAGAGAGAGAGAGAGAGAGAGAGAGAGAGAGAGAGAGAGAGAGAGAGGTCTGTAAGGTATCTCATCCCTATCCTATCTTTTCCTCCTCGTCCTCCTCCTTCCCCCTATCCCTCCTTCACGCCTTCCTCCCCTCCCCTGACAGGTTGGTGAAGCATCCCTGAGCCACCCTGCCCCTGGGAACCTGGTTGAGGGTACTATGTCCCTTAAAGCTAGTTCCTCCGGGTACCTGCGATGTTCAGCAAATAATAGTCTTGGTGAGGCTAACAACACTGTCTCTATCAGTGTCTCAGGTAAGGATTATTGTGATTGTTACTACTACTATTACTATTACTACTCTGTCACTGTCTCAGGTACAGATGTTGTTACTATTATTGTTACTATTACTACTACTACTACTATTACAGACCTCAGCGGCCTACACGTCCTACGGCACACAGGTCTTAACATCACCACGGATTTCCCAGTCCCATCTGTCCAAACTATCATCACAAACGACGACTTCCTACTGCTGTGTGCCGCCAACAAGCTGCATTACAAAAATGTTACGCTACGCACACCCCAAAACTACAGTAAGATGCACACACACACACACCCCACACACACACACACACACACACACACACACACACACACACACACACACACACACACACACACACACACACACACACACACACACACACACTGATGATCAATCTGGAGGAAACAGATAGAAAAGACCTAATATTGAGAAGAAAAGGAGGGGCTAGAAATTTGAGGACACAAGAAAAAATTGCATAAAAGAATTTGCTTGAAAGATACACACACACACACACACACACACACACACACACACACACACACACACACACACACACACACACACACACACACACACATCCATTCACATCCTTTTCCTTTCCCACAGGATATGTGGTACACGAGACAGATTCTAAGTATTCCTTGGTGCGGGAGGTGGCTTTGCAAGTGACCAAGACGCTGGCGGGAGAATACTCTTGTGTAGCCGAGAAACACGACAACAGGAAGGAAACCAAGACAGTTACCTTCAAAGTTCTGGGTAACTATCATTATCATTACTATTATTATTATTATTATCATTGTTTTTCAGTAGCGTATAATGATTCCCCGTCCCACAGAGGAAGCTGAAGTGAAATTCCTTCAAGATTCCAACATGGGGAGGAATAAAACAGTGACCGTAAAAGAAAATGAGCCGTACTTATTGAACTGCACCGTGGCGGGCATCCCTAACCCAACTGTGACTTGGAAGAAGGTAAAGAGTAGTGGTAGTAGTAGTAGTGGTAGTAGTGGCAGTAGTAGTAGTAATGGTAGTAGTAGTAGTAGTAGTAACTGAATTAACTCACTACAGGACGGCAAGCCACTGAATCCTGGATCTAAGTTCTTTGATGGCAAGACAGTGTTCCTCTCAGCTGACCATGAGAGGCTTGAGCTGAAGTATGTGTTTAAGGAGAAGCACGTTGGGGTGTACACATGCATGGCAGAGAACAGAGTCAACACAATCAAGGGGAGACTCCATCTAACTATCCTCGGTAAGTGAGAGAAAACAGTGTCAATATTTTCTCTTTTATTCCTCTCTCTCATTCATTAACTAACAAGGCTTTTGATCTATTTTCCTCTCCCCGTTCTAACAGAGAAAGGTCTCAGCACCACAGCTAAGGTCGGTCTGGTCATTGCCTTTGTGGGTATTGCAGTCCTTATCATCATCGTTGTGGTTCTGTTCAGGCGCGTCAAGACCGAGCGAAGGTTCAGGAAATCCTTCAGAGCGAACGAGTTGTATTTATTTGAGAAAGGGAACATTGGTCAGCTGAATCCTGATTGTTCTGCGGATGAACAGGCGGAGTTGCTGCCATACGGACAGGAGTGGGAGGTGCACAGAGACCGGATCACATTAGGTAAGACATTCCTTGATTTTGTTAATGTTTTCTATTGAAGAATATAAACAAGCTTCAAAAGTCCTAGGGGTGTACACATGGTAGTTCCTGTTACTCCCTTATTACCTACATCCACCTCTCATCACCATCCATAAGGCCATCTAGTCCTGTTACTCCAATACTCTCTTATTACCTACATCCACCTCTCATCCTCATCCATAAAGCCATCTAGTCCTGTTACTCCAATACTCTCTTATTACCTACATCCACCTCTCATCCCCATCCATAAAGCCATCTAGTCCTGTTACTCCAATACTCCCTTATTACCTACATCCACCTCTCATCCCCATCCATAAAGCCATCTAGTCTAGTTTGAATCTCTATCTTCTCTCATTTTCCTTCCTCATCATCTATAATCCTCCTTTAGGGAAGCAGTTAGGTTCTGGTGCATTTGGGCGTGTGGTGAAGGCCAGTGTGACAGGCCTTGAGGGTCCTGCCACCACCACTGTTGCAATCAAGATGTGTAAGAGTCAAGCGGATGCAGCACAAGTCCGCGCTTTGACCCTCGAACTCAAGATAATGAACCACCTTGGCAAACACCTGAATATTGTTAACTTGATGGGGGCGAACACAGCTCATATCGGCAGAGGTAATGTAATGAAGGAGAGAGATAGTGAATACAGGTTGACTATCAATAATCCGGCATGAACAAACAGGTAATTCTAGGTACAGTGTCATTAAAATATATTTATTAACAGTGCCTCCCATAAACAGTGATGCGGTACTTGGGAAATTTGAAACTGTGCTCTGAAATTCATGCCGGAAAACTGATGGAACCGGAATATTGATAGACAACCTGTACAAAAAAAAATTATATATATGTTGTTGATGTAATGATGAAACGTAACTCAAAATATTTACATTATAATACATACAATATAAATAGTATTAACATCCACTGATTGATAAGATGAGATTAACCCTAACAATAAACAATTTAGGGTCTGGCGATAAGCGGGGATTTTGTTTTTTTACATATCTTTGTTTTTCCTTAACTAGTACCCTTAATAATGTAAAAAAAAATAATAATAAAATAAAATAAAATGAAACAAAAAAAAAGAAAATGAAAAAAAAATAACTTGACATTTAAATCTAAACGACCAACATTTCCAGGTGAGTTATGGATCTTGGTGGAATACTGTCGCTTCGGTAACCTGTTAGTCTTCATGCATCGCCACCGCAGGAATTTCATCAACCAGATCGACCCCAACACAGGCCGGATTGACACTACCAAAATGACCCAAGACACTGCTAGCCTCCTTTCCCCCCTCTCCCCCGGCGCCAGGTAAGTCAAAAGCCAGGTCAAAAAATAGATAAATAAATAAAAAATATATATATACATCAGGAAAAGCAGTTCAATACTTCCACAATTCCAAATCTTTAACCGGGACTGAATCTAATGTTGTTTTCCTTAGTAATTGGAGACAGACGACCTCAAGGGGGAGTCAGGATGCGTTTGGAACCACACCAAGCACTCCTCTAACCCTCTCAGCACCTCCTCAAGGCCACCACGCATCCTTGAGGTCACAAGTACATAACCCACTCTACAATCCTACAGTGGGGAGTCCTAGTGGTGTAGGATCCTTACTCGGTACTAATGGGACAGAATCAGAGTCCTGTGGGAGTGAGAGAAGGACTCTTGACACCACAAACAGTACAAGTGATGGACAAGTTCAGAATTCGTATTATACATCTACTTTTGGTTCGAACGCGTCGCAACCGTTGTCACCCACAGGTAGGTTGGAGAAGATGATGAATAAATACAATGAATAAATGAATAAATAAATAAAAAGATTATAAAAAAAGGCGAGACTGTCTTCTGCTTCTGATTCTCAACTTTCTCATATTTTTTATCAAGTTTTGTCAAGTGATAATATTTTCATTTATCTCTTATTTCTTTTCTTTTTGGTATGTTTAATTAACTCACTTTATATTAACCTGTATTTTTTTTTTTTAATCAATCTATCTAGCTATCTATACATCTGGCTTCTTCTTCCTCTAATGAACCATCAAAATACATAATCCTTCTTATCAAAATGTAAATATAAGGTACATTTCCTAACCTTGTCTCCCTCCAACAATCAAAACATATAATCTTCTTATTAAAAAATATAGGTAAGGTACATTTCCTAACCTTACCTGCCTCCAACAATCAAAATCTTCTTATTAAAATGCAAAGGTAGTACATTTCCTAACCTTGTCTCCCTTCAACAATCAAATCACATCATTATTCTATCAAAATACAAAAGGTAATATGTGTTCTAACCTTGCCTTCCTCAGATGCTGTCCTGGACTCGCACGGCAATCCATTAGTACACGAGGTGGGTAGCGTGCCGGGGGTCAACACTCCCTTTACCACCAGTGACCTCATATGCTGGGCGTGGCAGGTCGCTCATGGCATGGAGTACCTCGCTAGCAGGAAGGTGAGAGAGGAAGATCATTTAGTATTCTATAAAAACAGCAGAAAATAATTAGGCAGCTCCTGTCCACCTAACCTAACATTTACCATCTTATTCATTCATACACTGAGTTACTTCATTCACTATTCATTCATGTATTGTAAAATTAATATATAGAAGTGAAGGGAAGGAGAAGAGTTACAGGTGAGGTGAAATTTCCCTGTATTTTCATTTACACCCCAAAAAATATCACCTTTTTTATATTTAATTATTCATTTGATTTTATATTTTATTTCTCACACTCTCACTCACTCCTAACACTCCTCCTAACACCTATGTACCTGTACCCCTTACTTCCCCTTACTCCTACAGGTGCTCCATGGTGACCTAGCTGCCCGGAACCTGCTCTTAGGGGACGACAACGTGGTCAAAATCAGTGACTTTGGACTCTCTCGTGAAATGTACAAGAAAGATGTTTATATGAAGAAAGCGGATGTGAGTATCATATGTCTTTCTTGCATTGACTATTATTATTACTATCATTACTACTACTACTACTACTACTACTACTACTATTATTACTATTACTACAGGACCTAATGCCGATCAAATGGATATCTATAGAAGCCATACGAGACAGAATCTTCAGTGTCCAGAGTGATGTTTGGGCATTTGGAGTAACCCTTTGGGAGATCTTTTCCTTGGGCACCACACCATACCCGGGCATCGAGGTCAATAAGGATTTCCTGGAGCTACTGGAGGGCGGCTACAGGATGTCATGCCCAAAATATGCCAACCAGGATATGTAAGGATGAAGGATATTATAGGAGTGAATATTTTTTAGTTTTTGAGTTATCTAGTTCTCTGGTTTTATATTTTTTTGTTACTTAAGTCATTTGGTTTCTTGTGTTTTTCAGATATAGACTTTTAATGGAGTGTTGGGAAGCTGAACCCAATTATAGACCTTCCTTCAGGCAAGCACTTAACTCCCTAGACGATATGATGCATCCTGACGTCAAGGGAGTAAGTCTAGTATATTAATTTTATCCATTATTATGTCACTATAATCTGCACGTCAACTACAGGTATGACCATCAATAATCCGGCAATCAATATTCCGGTTCCATCAGTTTTCCAGCATGAATTTCAGAGCGCAGTTTAAATGTTTGCTCATGCCGGATTATTGATAGTCAACCTGTAATGTATAATTCATGAGAGTTACTGTTTCACTTAAGATTATTGATAGGCAACCAGTACATGATCCTCCCTTTCCTTCCTGTTCCCTTAGGAGTATTTAACCATGAATGACCAGTATATAAGGATGAACGAGGAGCGCTTCAAGGAACACACAGACTACCTCAACATGCTCACCCCGCCAGAGTATGAGAACATGACCTCCAAGGATAACAATGTTGACCTCACACCTCACTACCTTAACATGGAGGTCAGTTTGAGGAGGAGGAGGAGGAGGAGGATAATAACCCATATTTGTTTTCTTTCTCTATCTTTCTATGTATAATAAATTTTCACTTTCCAGTTCAATTTATAACTACATGACAATATATATATACAGTAAGAATGCAATATATTCCTTAACTTATATTCATAATAAATCTTCCATTATGACTACAATCAATGGACACTATTACATCTATACTTATATTTATACTTAATACTCTTCTACTTATACCTAAAACACTCATACTTACGCTATACTAGTCTCCTGGTCTGGCATTGGCTTGGTCGGCAGATGGAGTCTCCGCCCGGGCCTGTCATGCTTAAGCTGTTTATTGGGGAGGAACTGCTGTTGTCGGGCATCATAGTTAGGGGTTGGACTTGCCCGGCTGACGTTCTGGAGAGCATCTTCATTAATGGATACCAGAACTGAAACCAAGCCACTTTTATTACACATCTATTTATACTTCATACACTTTTACTTATACTTATACACTTATACTTACACTCTGCTATTTATACTCTACTTCAGGTGGCAGGAGGCAGTAGTAACCCTTCGTCAGGTTACTTATACTTAATACACCTATACTTAATACAACTATACTTAATACACCTATACTTAATACACTTATACCTAATACACTTATACTTAATACACTTATACTTAATACACTTATACTTATACTCTCCTCCAGGTGGCGGGAGGCAGTAGTAACCCTTCGTCAGGTTACTTATACTTAATACACCTATACTTAATACAACTATACTTAATACACCTATACTTAATACACTTATACTTAATACACTTATACTTAATACACTTATACTTATACTCTCCTCCAGGTGGCGGGAGGCAGTAGTAACCCTTCGTCAGGTTACGTCAACATACAGTCTCCAGAAGTGGTTAGTTACAGCAATCTGGGAACCTTTTCTCCTCCACCCACTAACAGTACTAACCACTACCTCCCTATGGACTGTATGCAAGGACCTGTAAAGATGGAGGAGGATAAGGATAAGGATTCCTCTCCTCTCTCCTCCTCCTCCTCCTCCTCCTCTCAACCCTTAAAGTGAGTTAGATTTCCTTAGCTTCAGTATTAAGTTAGGTTAGGTAAGGTTAGGTTGGATAAAAATGAGATGAATAAACAGACATATTGGGTAAAAGAAGTTAAGTTTTTTTTATAATAATACAAAGGAATGAGTTAGTTGATTTGTGAAAAAATAATTATGTGTTAGTTAAACATCAGAAAAGTAAGAATGGGATGAATAAACACTTAAGTTATATTCTACAGAAAATATTGGGGAAAAGAAGTTCAGTTTTTAATAGTGTGCATTTTTTCATAACCTAACACATATATCAGTATAATAATTGCATGTCTAATCTATTTTTTTTAACGGATAATATGGAGATAAGGTTAGCCTACTAATTTTAACAACTACAGTATATACGGACTATTAATTTATATTCAGTTTCCGTAAGTTGATATATATATTGCATGATATTCTGCAACCTTAAATTTATCTGACATGTGAGTATATTAACCTTCAGAACACGCTAATGTTATCTAAATATTATCTTTTTTTTTCTCTTTCCCCTCCACAGATTCACTTTCCCACAAACAGAAGACAAGAAAATTCCAAATAACGACCACAAACTCTTCTTAAGCGATGAGAATATAGATGTTAAGGACAAAATATTAAATACAGAACATTATAATTTGATTACTAATGGTCAACAAAACACTTAGTATTAATTTAAGGTTAAGAGAGAGAGAGAGAGAGAGAGAGAGAGAGAGAGAGAGAGAGAGAGAGAGAGAGAGAGAGAGAGAGAGAGAGAGAGAGAGAGAGAGAGAGAGAGAGAGAGAGAGAGAGAGAGAGAGAGAGAGAGTCCCATTTGATTCTCATTTGAATACCATATTTCATCATTTGTTATCAATCTTCATAGTGGAATTGTCACGTATTTCATTCATTCATTCATCACTAAATACTATACGTGCTTTCCTTTCACCACACTCATCACTACTTACCTTAATTAAACTCCTCCTCCTCCTCCTTCCTGTTAATTAGTCATATTACCGAGGCATCACCTGTAGAGTACAAATAATGTCACCACACAACACCATCTTCACCATTCAGAGTATGTTATCCTAACTACTAATTTCTAGAACCTGATCAATGTTTCCCTTATTATTAATTCCTTTTATCCATTTGTAAACCTCAATCCTATCCCCTCTTGTCCTCCTACTCAATCAATCATCAATTATTATTATTATTATTATCATGATTTATTTGTATTGTTTTCAGTAGTAAGGTAAGGCTGCATTTTCTTAATAAACCGATTATTATTATTACACCACCCATCACTACACTCACCATCACAAACTCACCACATTCACCACCACAAAACTCACCACACTCACCACCACAAACTCGATCTATCCTATTAATTAACTCATTATATATATATATATATATATATATATATATATATATATATATATATATATATATATATTTGAGTGATGCAGAAATATCAAACATTAGTATGTGGAAAAAATATATATTAGTTTTGTATTATAAATTTGTTAACCTTGTAAATAGATTAATGTATAATAAACTCTTAGGTCATCATGTATTATAGTGGAAAGTTTATATAATATTATGATAATATATGAATATATGTATGTGTGTGTGTGTGTATGTATGTATAAGCGTTATGCCAGCAGCAAATTTGATAGTCAGTGATCACATCAAACACCTTACAAGTGAGGAATTACACAGATACCTGTAAAGCTGGATATTTTAGGGGCATGTGACCCATAGGAAGCCCCCGGTGTTTTGTTGACATCATTGACAGCTCCTGCAACATTCATACCACACTTGGAGTTTGGGGACATTATGGTGTATTTGGTGGAAAATCCGTTTCCATATACACTGCAAACAACAGTATACTGAGTATAATTAGAAGAACATTTGTTTACCTAGACCCAACCATCCTCAAAGACCCTTTATACTGCTCTGGTGCGGCCTCACCTGGAGTACGCGAACCAGATTGGCGGTTGGGTGAATGATGACAAAGTGTGGCATTTGAAATCCAAGAAGATGACAGTTGTTATTGCAAGTGTATACGCGAGTTCATACCTATTATCTTACATAAATATAATTAGTTATTCTGTCGATTTTCCTTGTTAGTGAAAATAGGATGAAGCAGTCTAAACAATAATGACATTATTAATCATAAAAGGATTAAGCTACATTATTTAACAGTTTCGTTAATTATAATTGGTTTTTTACCAACTCTTACGGCCTAAATAAATTTAACCCAAATTTAAAACCTGACCATTTTTGTCATACCAGTCATATATATTATTTGAATTTTTCATTGCAGGTGAACCATTCTCAGAATGTAAGTGTTGCACCAACTCCTCCTTGGGTTGGAATTCAAGATGATGGCATTGTTTGAGTGTGTCATTGCACTTGTATGGCAGGACTCCGTGAAGCATGTTCACACATTGGCGCCCTTTGTTTGGCTGTGAAAGCAGCAGTGCGACTATAGGCAGGGATTTCTTGCACAGACAGACACCCCGTGTGCTTGGAAAGAACCAAGCACAGTATTGAGCAGTATATATTAAAACCACAAAGAACCTTGAATTAAAATTGAATTAACAAAAACCAACCTGATATGAAGTGCTCCCCACACAGCCGCGCGTGCTTGGTGGGTACAACACGTCCCCTCTTCATTGCAGCTAGCCACTTATAACCTGTCATTCAAGTTGTTGTTGTTTGATTTTTTCCAGCACGGTGACTGGATGGGCTTGTAGGAGCCCCTCTAGAGACGAGCTAAGAATCATGGTGCATGATTCATCTCGGAGGTGGTGCTCTTTGCACAAGCTTGACGAGCCTTGATAGCGGTGTCGTTGCTATCAGTCTCGCTGCTGCTGATCTGGCTGAGTCTTCATCGACTTCAGGGTAAGATCTATTCCCTCTGATGGAGATTGTTGCAGGACATTGCAGGATGTAGTGCAGCAATGGGGCTTCAGTGTGTGACTCACACTGACCGCAGGAGGCTTGAGTCCCCAAGATTTCATGCTTGCAGTGGTAGCCCAAACGAAGTCGATGAATGTCGACTCGTATGCAAGGGTGCGTTCAGGCTGACATGACCAGAGCTGTCATTCAATTTCGCGCTCCTCGCCTCAGTTGGTGCCGGGAAAACATATCGTACCGCACTCAGTCAATTAGTTAACTAATTAATTAGTTATTTAGTTACTTAAGAGTATTACCTAATTACTGTGTTTTTTTTTTAATATGGCAAAGGAATACATAAAAAATATTTAACACGTGTATTGATAATGTAGTTATCAATACACTGTTAGATATTATTGGCGACAAGGAACTGCCTCGTGTAGGCCATCAACTGGCCTCTTGCAGTCTCCTCAATTCTTATGTTCTCTCTCTCTCTCTCCACCTCATTTCCATAATAAGGATACTGTTACGTATATTTTCCTTGTTCCATATGTAATGTCACTCCCTTCTCACACTGTAGCGTTGATGGTAGTTATGGTAGCGAGCTACAGACCGAGCGTATAATAGTACTAATATGTTAATAGCACTTAGAAGGCACTGAATTTACTTTAGGGAGTAACAAAACTGAGGCATCACTCGACAACAAATATATTTAACTTTCAAAACAAACCTGGTAATATAAACACCGGGCATAAACCCGGTAAGGGAGGGAAGCACTCCTTACTCCTTCCAGGCACGGGATAAAGTCAGCCTCTTCTGCCTTAACACTTCACTAATCCACCCTCTTAAGGTAAAAATACCAACACTAACACAATACTACTAACACATCCTAACACTAACACATCCTACCTCTAACACATCCTAACACTAAACACAAACAAGCAAAAGGCACAGGGTAAGTTTCCTCCCCGTCAGAAAAACCCTGTAACACAACACTCATAAGTATTTACACTTTACATAATTAATAACTAACTTCAATACATATACACAAGCTAATCTATTCACTTGAAAAACTAACCACTCACCTCCAATAGAGGGTACTGCGTCTTGCAAATGGCAGCTAAGAAATGAGCCTGCCTGTCAATACACCCACATACACAAACACTCTACTTTTCCTTCCCCACCAGGCTGAACGTCACAGCAACCTGCGGTGAGGCCGGGGCAGGCTGCCATCACCCTCAGTGATGCCATTGAAATAAATATTGGTGGAGACGTTTTCACACACACACACACACACACACACACACACACGCATACAGACACACCCACACACACACACACGGAAGCACTTTCCTTTCTTTGTGTATAAATACAAAAATAAACTTCAATTGAAATATGATTTTTCTGAAAGGCTTCAATTAAAGAAAATTAACGAGAAAAGCAAAAGAAATGAAATGCAACAAGGTCACAACTAAATATACTATTATATATTTATTGAATCTCTCTCTCTCTCTCTCTCTCTCTCTCTCTCTCTCTCTCTCTCTCTCTCTCTCTCTCTCTCTCTCTCTCTCTCTCTCTCTCTCTCTCTCTTTCTCTCTCTCTCTCTCTCTCTCTCTCTCTCTCTCTCTCTCTCTCTCTCTCTCTCTCTCTCTCTCTCTCTCTCTCTCTCTCATTTGTTTGTTTTTTAAGTTTTATTGTAAACTTATGCATAGACATACAGAGTAAGCTGTACATAAGAATACAATGCGGGCACCAGCCCACCAGTGAGGAGGTTGTTCTTATCTTGGTGAGTGGCGCGTGTTGGTGTAGCGACGGTGAGTTGCCTGCGACTCTCGTGGCCCGGGCTGGAGGTGTGGTGAGTCAGTGGGGAGGAGGAGCTGCTCTAAGCATCTCCAGCAATCTATCCTTCTGGGTGTGGCGGATCATGAGGGCGGCCCTAACTTCCCGGCTGCTCAGTTCTCTCTCTCTTCTCTCATTTATTCGCTTTACGCTTCCAATCCTCTTTTGTTACATCTAATTCGTTTTCTCCTCCTTTCCCTCCTCCTCCAACGCGTTCTTAATTTTCTTCCTTACTAAATTTATGTATTTATTATTATTATAAAATTATAGATAAAATATTACCATTGATTATATGTACTATTTCTTAAAAGCAGATTAGAGCTTAAAAAGAATTGTCAAACTTACTTTATGTAGAATGTGAGTGTCCAGTAATTCCAGGTAATTTTTGAGTAATAATCCAATATGGAGGCTTGAAATAACACACTACACCGCAGGAAACACACTTAAAGTTAGTTAGTTTGTTAATTAGTTTTCTACATAATTATCGCTTATTATTATTATTAAGTCCTTGTATTATAGAATGGATGTACAATTGTTGGAATTATTTATTTTTTTATTTTACCTAAAATTAAAAAAAAAAATTTTAATTAAAAAATACACAATTTCTAGGTTTGAGAGGTGGGCGTAGGTAATAAATCACCTCTCATCCCTAGGGAGAAAAGAAAAAAGCAAAAAAAAAAAAAAAAAAAAAAAAAAGTTCGTCGTCAAATAAGTAAGATTTTTTAAAAAATTTTATTTTTTTTTTATTTTTTTTATTTTTTTTAGGAATGGGAGGTGGATGTAGGTGATAAGAGAGTATAGAAAAACAGGACTAAACGGCTTTATAGATGAGGATAAGAGCTGGATGGAGGTAATAAGGGAGTAATATTTGGAGTAACAGGATCTTACCTCGTACAAGCCTCTGGGCCATTTGTAGCTTCCTTTATATCCTTATATTCTTAGACTAGGACGTGCTCTATATATTTAATTACTTATTTATCCATCTAACTATCTATTTATCTATTTATTTATTCATTTATCTATCTCTACAGCAGAAGTGTCCGCCAAACTATCTCTTTCTCTCTTTATTTCTCTCTCTATTTCTTTCTTTCTATAGCAATTTATATTCACTTTTTTTCTGTTCTTATTTAGCCTTCAATGTCTGACTTCTATTATCACCTAATTTCTTATATATTCGATGTTCTAGATATTCTCTCTTATATACTTTAGTCTAGCTTAAATTTTTAGTCGTTCTCCCATATCTCTTTTTTTCTACTTTAGTTTACCCTTAATTCTAACTTAGACTTGAACTTGGGATGCAAAATAATATATATATAAACACAACAAAACAGAACATCCACTCATCAAAACTACTTCTTAAATTGTATATGTTACATTATGTATAACAGTCTTTTCATATTATTAGTTTTTCTGTTTGTTTACAACATAATTCAGAGTCTACAACAGAATCATTCACTCAGAAATATGTTTTTCACACACTAATTATCCATCCTAATCACCCTTTTATTATATCATTAAATGTACCACAGTTTTTTACATACTCACACACACTCAGACACACTCTGTCACACCACACACAGTCAAATAACTGTAAAATGTATGCGAATTAATAGTGCTGTTAGTATGGCTAAATATTCTTACAAATAGATGAAGAATTGATAATATGAAACAATTTATAAAGATAATGTGATAAATTTATTTTTAAATGTAATTTTGATGGTTATTTTTCTTCTGTTGTGTTTTTTTAATATCAAAACATACCTACAAAAACTCAGATCCAGGCTGGGATGGGGGCCCCCCCCCGACCCAACTGTAAACAAACCTTGGAAAACAACCTTTTTAGCTACTGCTGTTACTGTCACTGCTCATCTAATTAACTTTATGTAAGTATAACCTCACTAGAGTTATACCGGATAAGTGCACATCCCTAGACACACACACCAACAAAGATACTGGGATTTATTGGTAGGTGTGTGACAAACAGGAGTTCTGAGGTCATTCTGAGGTTGTATTTAGCGCTAGTTATATCCCACTTAGATTATGCATCTCAATTTTAGTCCCCTTATTATAGGAAGGATATAGGCTCCTTGGAGGCAGTCCAGAGAAGAATGACCAAGATGATCCAGGGGCTGAGAAATCTACCCTACAAAGATAGATTAAAACGTCTTACTAATCTCCACTCCCTAGAGAGAAGGAGGGCAAGAGGGGATATGATTGAGGTTTTTAAATAGGTAAAAGGAATTAATAAGTGAAACATTGATCAGGTTTTAGAAATTAGTAGTCAGGATATGACACGTGGAAATGGGTACAAGCTAGAAAAACTTAGATTCAGGACAGACATAGGTAGATATTGGTTCACTAACAGAGTCGTGAACGATTGGAATAGGCTGGGTAGACACATAGTAAGTGCTGAGTCAATAGGTAGCTTTAAAAGACGGTTGGATCAGAATATGGATAGGGATGACAGGTGGGATGGCTAAATATTGAATTATTCCAAGGGTGGGGGACAAGGAACTGCCTCGTGTAGGTCATCAACTGGCCTCTTGCAGTATCCTCAATTCTTATGTTCTTATGTTCTTATTACTACAAAACATTATTATTATTATTATTATTCCTGGTCTTTTCTCCTCCTAGGTATCTGAGGTCCTGGTTGACAAGATTCGACTCTCCATAAACGGATGGTTCCACGGCCCTCCAATAACCCGACCTCAGAGGGAACTACTGCCTCCCACACCCTTACAAGGCTAGTGGGGGGGCTGAAGAACCACCCCAACCCCTCACCTCCACTTCCTCCTCCTCCTCCTCCTCCTCCTCCTCCATCTTCCCTCCAAAACTACTTGAAGATTGGGTATATTTTTTCGCTCCTCCAATTTACGATTCACTGATTAATATTTATGTAGGACTTGCGGGTAAGTTATAGTAGTAGTAGTAGTAGTAGTAGTTGTTGTTGTAGTAGTAGTAGTAGTAGTAGTAGTAGTAGTAGTAGTAGTAGTAGTAGTAGTAGTAGTAGTAGTTATATTAACCTAAAAATAAGTGAATATTATTGAGAAAAAAAAACTAATAATAATAATGATAATAATAATTATCTTACCACCACCATCACTACTAAGACCACCACCACCACCACCATGATGTGGTGTTTGCTGCAGGTAAGGGGGGAGGGGAAGGGAGGAAGAGGGGGTTTAGGGGGAGGAAGGAAGGGTTTTTTTAGAGGGTAGGAAGGGGGAGGGGAAAGGGTTTTTTTAAGGGGTAAGGGGGAGGGGAATGGATTTTTGGGGGAAGGGATGGGGAGGGAAGGAGAGAGGGGAGGAGAAGAGATATATATTAATAGAAACATTGAGAAGGAAAAAGAAAGCTGTTTATGTGTCTAATTATATATTGTATTTATTTATTTATTTATTTATGTCGTACATATACTTGATTTTTTTCTTTATAATAATAATAATAAGGATGATAATAAATACACTAATGTTATATTTTAATATAGCTATCTTTATTTATTTTTTTTTCTCTCTCTCTCTCTCTCTCTCTCCGCAGCCATGTCATCGATGCGGCGGGACTCAATACTGCAGTAAATCCTGCACTTGGGCACTGGTAAAGCACCCACGAACCGTAAGCAGGGTTGGGGTAGGCGTGTATGGTTGTGGCGGAAAGAGAGAATTGTCACTATCATGAAGAATACGCATTGTCAACTTATTACTGTTTATTGACAATGATATAGTGGCAATTCTCTGAAACGAAAGAGAAATGAGATACGTTATAGAATGCCACAACAAAACATATCAATGCCATACATACTGAGCATAATAGTAAACAAAGAAATATAGGTCAATAGTTTTACAGTATACACTCAGTACCCGTTATGTCACTCTTCACTCTGTTAGCGTTTTATAAGTACGTTCCTTAAGGAAGAAGTAAGTTTATATTCTGTATTACATAAAAAAGACTAAATAAAGTATATATTATCATTATTATTGTTATTGTTATTATTATTATTACACTATTAACTAACCCAAGGCCGAGTCCAAGAGTCCAAGACCACGTGTTAAGAGTAAACAAACAGGGGAAGGATGCAGACTCTCATACCTAGAAGTGTAAGTGTATGTGTATGTATATATGTATATGTGTGTGTGTGTGTGTGTGTGTGTGTGTATATGTATATGTGTGTGTGTGTGTGTTGGTCAGGTCAGGTGATGGTCGTGTCTGACTTGTGTTACTTGTCGTGAGTTTAGGATGATCACCAGCCAGGGTCAACTTGGTAGTCCACCGCTTCCACACCTGTCCATTAATTTTTTGTACTTTGGGTGGTCAATAATGGGTAATGACACAACACTCCTGGACTGTGGACTGTGTGGTACTGGAGGCTCGTGTGGCAGGTTTTTCAGGAACACATCCAGGTGTCTCGTGAAGGCCGCTGTGGTGCAGTTTGTCCGGCCTCGAATGTGTCTTGGGAGGCTGTTAAATAATTTGGGGGCAAAGTTTATGAAGTTTTCTTGTTGTATTGTGTTCAATCTTTGACTTGTAGCTGTGATGGCTCGTGTGGTGCACAGCCTCCCAAGCCTCGGGTGTAGGTGTGTTTCCACTGCAGGTTTTCCTTGTGAGTAGGGACAAGGTACCATATTTTCCAGTATCTTCCATGTGTATATGATGCAGTACCTTTCCCTCCTCCTCTGCAGGGAATACAGGCCAAGCTGATGCAGTCTGTCCCAATATTTTATTTCTGACTTGTTCATTAGTTTCCTGGTGAAGATCCTTTGTACTTGTTCGGGCTCCTCTATGTCCCTCACCTTCCCATCATCTGTCTTCCATTCTTGGCTGACTTTGTGACGTGTTCCCTAAAGGTAGAGTCTGTTCAGCCACACTTCAAGATCCTTTAGGCTGGATTTCTTCACCATTATTTCATCACCTCATGTATAAGCTACTTCCTGAAGATTTTTGTTTTGGCCGTACCATTAGGTGATGCCGATTATAACATTAACATAAACATTAACAATATATTCTACATTTTCAAGAATATTATCATTATTATTATTATTATTATTATTATTATTATTATTATTATTATTGTGTTGGATCTACTGTGAGATTTGTAGTTGGTTAGGTTAGGTTAACATTAACAATATATTTTACATTTTAAAGCGCTTCAAAAAAATAACATTAACATAAACATTAACAATATATTCGACATTTTCAGGACATCTTGTAATAACAATAATAAGTAATGATAATAAGATGAGTTAGCATGTATGTATATCTATAACTTAACACAATATATTCAACATTTCCAGGACATCGTGCCGGACTCGGACAACTCAGGGGATGAAAATGCTCCCTGGAATGCCTTTGAAGTGGCTGGAATGGACGAGGAAGAAAGTGATGTAGAGGTAGTGAGTGATGGAGGAGGAGGAGGAAACAACAGCAACAACAACAGCAACAGTGATGATAATGATGATGATGATGATGAAAATGATATCAATTTACTGGTAAGGCTTGATGGGGTAATTTATTTCTTTTTTTCTTTTTTATGTGTGTGTGTGTGTGTGTGTGTGTGTAATATATATGACTCCGTTCTATTTTTAAGTTTTATTTCTAATATTTTTTTTTTTTTGCAGGCTGAAGAAGCGAATGGCGATGGAAATGAGGTGAGTATGTGTGTGTGTGTGTGTGTGTGTGTGGTGTATGTGTATGTGTATGTGTATGTGTATGTGTATGTATGTACGTATGTATAACAAACACCATATTTAAATTCACAGAGCAAAAGCATAATATAGCAGAGACAATTTCAGGATGTAAAAATTTGAATACTTGCAGAGGAATTTTTTTGAGTGACTTCCCATCCTTCTGTGAGAATAAACACACACACACACACACACACACACACACACACACACACACACACACACACACACACACACAGTAACCAATCCTTAACACCCCACAGAGTACAGACGACTCACACGGCAGCAGTTCTGAGTCCAGCAGTGATGAGGAGGACGAAGAGACCATTACACTCACCGGGTTGTTTGGACTAAATGATAACCAAGAAGCCAATCGGAATCACCCACCAGACTTACATGCAAACTCAATGGTTATGGATGTATGTTTCCACCCCGAGGCAGACTTCTTCTCTGTCGCGACCTTCAATGGGGAAGCTATCATGTAAGTTAGGTCAGGTCAGGTCAGGTTAGGTTAAGAATTAGATCATGTTTAATGTATGTTGAAGTTTTGTTATTAGATGAGAATTAGAATCACTAGCTGTCTTTCTATCATGTAACTTAAGGTCAGGTCTAATCACTCACCTTTTTCTCTTCCCTCCTTCCCTTCCCTTCCTCCCATCCCTTTCCTCCTTCTCCTTACCTCAATCACTCACCCCTTCCCTTCCTCCCTCAGTTACCGGTACAACAAGGAAGTCACAGAAGAAATGACACGGTTCTCTCACCATACGATGTCCTGCCGTGCCGTCTGCTACAATGAAGACGGATCTTATTTATACACTACAAGCAAAGATCGATCACTAGCAGTACTTGACATAGGATCGCAAGCAGTCAAACAGCAGATCTGGGATGCACATACAGCTTCCATATCCAGCTTTTTCTTGGTGGATGAGAATTTATGTGCAACTGGAGATGATGATGGAACGGTTAAGCTCTGGGATATGAGGAAGAGGAAAGCTGTGTTGAATTTTAGCTGTGGGGATGAAACTGTTATGTCGCTTATTGGGGATGAGGCTGGGAAGATGCTGGTGGCGGGTGTAGGTGATGGATCCCTGAATACCTTTGATATGAGGAAACGAGCGCTGGAAATGCAGGTATGTGTGTGTGTGTGTGTGTGTTTTTTATTTATTTATTTATTTTTTTAAGAGTACTGGCTAAGGGAAAATGAATATACATACATAAAAAAATATCCCGCTATCTATGTATGTGTGTAAGTAATTATTATCATCATAGTATTATAATTAACTCTAGAAATAACTCTTAGTATCATCATTATATATAATTAACTTTCTTTTTTCTTCTTCTCTTCTCTTTCTTTCCTCTTCCCTTCTCTTTCTTTCTGTCTTTCCTCTCTCTCTCTCCTTCTCTCTCTCTCCTCATTGCAGTCAGAGATGTACAACAGTGAGATGTCGGCCTTAGCGCTGGTCCGCAATGGTACCAGACTTGTGGCCGGCAGTGGAGACGGGACAATGTATCTATTTAAGTGGGGGGAGTTTGCACATCACATTGATCAGTTCCCAGGCCACAAAAACATGATCAATTGTATAGTGCCAATCAGCGATAATCTTCTCATTACTGGATGTGCTGATAAGTTTATTAGGTACATATGTGTGTGTGTGTGTGTGTAATAATGATGATAATAATAGTAATAATGATAATATTAATAATAACCACTGAAAATATATAGTAGGAAGTGTAGAGAAAGGTTGGGGTTGAAATATTTATAATAACAATAATAGATGATAATAGTAATGTGTGTGTGTGTGTGTATGTGTATGTGTATGTGTCTGTGTATGTGTATCTGAGAGAGAGAGAGGGGGGGGGGATGAAGGAGAGTGAAAAAAAAAAGAATTTAAATAAATTTTTTGCTTTGGATTTTATTTCAGATTTTTTCACGGAAACGAAAGTTTTTTTTTTATTTATTTTGCCTTTATTTTCAATTGTTTGGTTTTATTATTGTAGTATTACTCTGCTGAAAAATGGTCGATGTGTTTTCACCCCCCCAATAATACCTGAATGTGATTTTTCTTTCTATATTATATTTTCTTCTGTATTCCATCCATAGTGTCTGCATGACATTTCACAGTGACACTATTTCAACATCATCATCATCATCATTATTATTCTCACTCCGTCAGTGCGGTACGATATGTTTTCCCGTCCTGCCTCACTCCTGCTTGCTGCCGAGACGTGCATGAATCACGGACTGAGTGACGTTTAAAGAGCCACGCTTGGGTTCACGCAATTTCCCTTTAAATTTGACACTTTATTGGAGGGTTTAATTTCCTAACTGTTCTTTAATTTGACTCATTTCTCGCGCGCAGAGTGATATTTAAAGAGCCACACTTGGGGTCGCGTGATTTTTCGTTTAAATTCATGGATTTTATATGTTTTAACACCATTACTATTATTTATTTTTTTTATCTTCAGCCATTACTCGCTAATATATTTTTCTTTACGCTCCCTCAACTTAATAGGAGAGAAGAAGCCCAAGTAACATTATGTGTCGGGGAACAACAGTCACACACACACACACACACACACACAGTCACTCACACGCGCACACACACACACACACACACACACACACACATGAAATTAATACGTAAATATAACCTTACACATCAACTAACACCTCTCTTTTATTGTCTCTGTATGTGGTGTGTGTATATGTATGTGTATGTGTGTATGTGTGTGTGCAGGAAAGTTAATCAATAAAACCTTTCACTCATCTATTGTCTTGTTCCCAGGGCGGTCCAGCTATACCCACACAGATTCGTGGGTATTGTAGGTGAACACGGAGCCTTCGGACCTGAGAACATGTCTGTCTCACACGACGGGACGCTGCTAGCAAGCTGTATTATGGAGGAAGTTGTACAATTCTGGAACATTGAGTATTTACATGATATTGATAATGAAGATAGCAAAAAGGTATGTGTGTGTGTGTGTGTGTGTGTGTGTGTGGTGTTGATAATGATGATAGCATGAAGGTATGTGTATGTATGTATGTGTGTGTATGCATGTGTAATAATAATCAAATAATTAATATATGGTTTATTTTAA
>JAPQNM010000028.1:107733-115233 GCA_029783475.1 Metacarcinus magister | reverse complement strand
CTGTTTTTTTCTTGTCATTCTTGTAAATTTCCTGTTAACATTTTCCTTCTATTATTCTGTTTCCTTATCTTGTCCTGTTTTTTCTTTCCCTTCCTCTGTTTTCCTTCCTTTGACTGTGTGTGACTGTGGCTTTGTGTCTTATACCCTACGTAAGAACCGTACACACACACACACACACACACACACACACACACACACACACACACACACACACACACACACACACACACACACACACACACAACACAACACATGTACGCAAGAACTGTACACACATAACTCATGAATATATCATGTACACTTGTATGCATCAAACCACACTTGTTGACACGTCACCTATCCTAACGCTACCTTATACCTACATGTGTGTGTGTGTGACAGGTATGCATGTCTGTATGTATGTATGTAGGTTTGTACTGTATTATTATATTTATTTATTTTATATATATATATATATATATATATATATATATATATATATATATATATATATATATATATATATGTATGTATGTTTGTATGTTTCGTTCTGTCTCGGCTACTCTCTCTCACACATGTTTTTGTTCTTCTTAAGTGTGTGTGTGTGTGTGTGTGTGTGTGTGTGTGTGTGTGTGTGTGTGTGTGTGTGTGTGTGTGTGTGTGTGTGTGTGTGTGTGTGTGTGCCTTTTGTGCCTTTGAATGCCGACAAAAGATAATTATATATGAGAGAGAGAGAGAGAGAGAGAGAGAGAGAGAGAGAGAGAGAGAGAGAGAGAGAGAGAGAGAGAGAGAGAGAGAGAGAACAAAAACATATTCCTTATTATGATTATAAAGCAAAAAATATTTACGTTACTTTACACTTTTAAAATTCACTAGTAGTAGTAGTAGTAGTAGTAGTAGTAGTAGTAGTAATAGTAGTAGTAGTAGTAGTAGTAGTAGTAGTAGTAGTAGTAGTAGTAATAGTAGTAGTAGTAGTAGTAGTAGTAGTAGTAGTAGTAGTAGTAGTAGTAGTAGTAGTAGTAGTAGTAGTAATAGTAGTAGTAGTAATAGTAGTAGTAGTAGTAGTAGTAGTAGTAATAGTATTATTATTATTATTATTATTATTATTATTATTAGTATTAGTATTATTAGTAGTAGTAGTAGTAGTAGTAGTAGTAGTAGTAGTAGTAGTAGTAGTAGTAGTAGTAATAGTAGTAGTAGTAGTAGTAGTAGTAGTAGTAGTAGTAGTAGTAGTAATAGTAGTAGTAGTAGTGATTAGCAAAACCTTTCCTCGCTGTACCTGATCAACTTAATTTCTATCTCAATGTCTTTTTGTTTGATAGATTAATATTCATACGAAAATCTCTAAGGAAAAAAATATATACTGATTATACAGTTTAGGTTCTATATATTTAAGCTTATGCTCAAAAGTTTTCTATCATTTTCCTTTGCTATGTTACCTTGCTAGACTCAGGTAAAACGGTGATTGCTTCGCCATTTCGATCATTTTGAAAGAGTTTACATTGGCAAGTCATTTCTGAAGTTTGTCACACCTGTCAAAATCATTTCATGTATACCTTTATCTCCCTAATATAGTATAACACCTGTATATTAAGTCATTTAATAGTTATGTACACCTGTGTTTGACTTACCTGTGTAAAGTAACTAATTAGACTTGTATTTCTGCCTCACTTATGTCAATTATCTATTTACACCTGTATTTCTTTATGTATTGTTAATTATTTATAACTACACCTTTCCCTTACCTGTTGAAATGTGCTAATTACAATCACACACACACACACACACACACACACACACACACACACACACACACACACACACACACACACACACACACACACGCGCGCGCGCGCACCTAGTAACCTAACCCACCTAGGTAAAGGGAACTGGGAAGGACACCGTGAGTTATAGACCGTGACATTTCTCGTTGCTGTAAAGAGTGGCAAGCAAGAGAGACCCACACACACATGTATCACTCACTCCAAGGAAGGATAGAGAGGTGTATAATGCAATATATATATAAAAACCTTATACGTAGGTTTAAAAATCACTTATTACATAGGTAGTATATAGAACCAACGCGTGTGTGTGTGTGTGTGTGTGTGTGTGTGTGTTTGTCGTAAAAAAAAATTAAGTTCCTTTTAAAATGCAACAGCGTCAAGAAACATACAGGAAGTTACCCATTGGGCCCCAGGTGTTGCTGTGTCTGCCTCCCTACCTCCCTACCTGGTGTCCCTCTCCCCTAAGCCCTCCCTCCCTCTCTCCCTGACCCTCTCTCCCTCCCTTCCTTCCTCATATCCCTCCCTCCCTCCCCCTCCCTTCCTTCCTCATGTGTATCTCCCCCTAGCCCTCTCTCCCTCTCCTTCCCTCCTTCCCTCCTGCCAAGTGTTTGAATATACCAACGTTCCTAGGGCGGGCGGGCCAGTTGCTGCCTAGCGGTGGTTGTGAATGTGTGTGTGTGGGCGCGCTCTCTCCCATCTCTTACTGATCACTCCGTCTTATCCGTATCTTACTAAGGATTTATAAGAGTGGGTGGTAAATGCACGTGGATATTATTACCTCCAGGGATAGAGAAGGAGTCTTGTAATACATAGATACACGTGGATTTTGTGTATTTTGTATTGCCTCTAGGTGACTAATTTTGTGAGGCACCTTCTCACTCCTCCTCCTACTCCTCCCTCTCCTCCGTTCACTAAGTTCTCCAGACAAGGTGAGTTTAATGCATCGTTTAGCTGTGTTTGAAGTCACGTTGGTGTGTTGTATTACCTGGATGTAGAAAGGAAGATGTATGAATGTATTGTGCGTATATGTATATGTGTGTGTGTGTGTGTGTGTTGTTATGGGAGATTTTCCGAAAAGTTAAGATGGGTGAAGATTAAGCGGGAAATTTTTTCGTGTTGGCGGGCATTTCTACCACCACTACTACCACTACCACTATAACTACCACTACCACTACTACGTATACCACTTAACATCTACCACCTTCCTTACTTATATTAGACCTATGTGTGGTTTAAATAAGTCAATAATCACTAGGGAATCAAGCGAATGAGAGAGAAAAAAATATGTTAACACGAATCCCAGGTAAGGAGGGAACGACGGAATGAATGGATAGATGGTTAATAATTAGGTTATTAAATGAAGGTGATGGGGGGGGGAGGGAGGGAGTTGATTTCCCACGCATAACTATTATATTATACCATCCATTCCCCTCGCTGGCTTTAGAGTTAAAGGAGTGAGTCTTAACAAAGGTTTTAACACAGAGGAAGGAAGGAAGGAAGCCATAAGATGAAAGAGGGAGAGAGAGAGAGAAAAGAAAAAAAAGTTGACATCCTGTTTCGAGAAGGGAGAGAACATGAGTGGTGAACAGTATTTTGATAGCCTATATATGTGTGTGTATAGATGTATGTATGTATATGTATGTGTGTATATATAGCATTGGTTAACTCTTACACTAAACATTATAACCTTGACACACCTTCGACTGGCCTCTCGTCAACCAACTGGTGTAAAAATGTATCTTAGGTTTATACACCCCCACACCCTCTACCCACCCTCACCCCCCTTCCCCCCCCTTGCCCCCTCGCCCCCCCAGGACACGCCAAGGGGTTATAAGAGCCAAGATGAGGAACATGAGAGGTGTAAAGCCTGTTTGGAGCACCGAGGGAAGGCTTGTGTGTATATAAAACCACATATGGGATTAAACTATTTCACGCAGGGATTAGCGGTGTGCGTGTGTGTGTGTGTGTGTGTGTGTGTGTGTTTGTTTGTTTGTTTATGAGGTGTGAGGTTTAGGTGTAGATTAATTCAAATGGGTTTAGGAAGAAAGGCTTGAAGAGGGAGAGACGGAGGAAAGAGAATATGACTGATTTTTATTTTGAAGTAATTTGACAGACAGGAAATGTGGTGTTTGATATTACCAACTGCTAGACATGTGTGTGTGTGTGTGTGTGTGTGTGTGTGTGGTGATGGAAGGTCGGTGTGTGTGTGGGGGGGGCGGGGAGGGGTAGGGGGTCATACCTCCCTTTCTCCCACCCTCCTTGCCTCCTCTTCCTGCCCCCCTCTCCCCTCTTTCCAACGGCTAACAGTTTCCGTCCCATGAGAAAGACCCTGCTCTCTCTCTCTCTCTCTCTCTCTCTCTCTCTCTCTCTCTCTCTCTCTCTCTCTCTCTCTCTCTCTCTGTCATGCACGAATGGTCATATAATCTAAATTACCTCAAGTTACGAGTATGTACGTTCTCAACTATAACTATAATTCAACTATAACTTATATACATCACTACACCTCACTCACTATGTATATAACTTTTCAATGGCAAGGTAGGGAAGTTAGGAAGATTTAGTAATAGTAGTAGTAGTAGTAGTAGTAGTAGTAGTAGTAGTAGTAGTAGTAGTAGTAGTAGTAGTAGTAGTAGTAGTTTCAGAGGCATAGAATATCACGTCTATATACTGCCTGTAGAATCTATGGGTTGAGAGCTCACCCTTCCTTCCTTCCAAAGACCGGTTTCAAGAAGCGATTAAGTTGACTCTCTCTCTCTCTCTCTCTCTCTCTCTCTCTCTCTCTCTCTCTCTCTCTCTCTCTCTCTCTCTCTCTCTCTCTCGTCCTGCGGTGCCAGCAATACCAAAACAACAAAATCTTACTTGTATTTCTACCCTAGCCAGACTTGAGACCTCGTAACAATTTCTCCAACGCCTACACCACCTTCAGGAAAGACAGCGCGTTAATTTAATACCTTAATATATTTATTTAACCCTCTGTGGGATAGCTAAGCGAAGCGAGGGTCACATAAGTTGCCGAATGTCATCAGCACTGAGACACTTGAACGCTTCTGGACGGAGTAAAAAGACTTGGGAGGGGAGTGGAGGGAGTAATGGGTTTCCTACCGCTGTCTCACCCCCGCTGGAGTAGATAGTGGTGGAGGAAGGAAGTGGGAAGCCGGGTTATAATGGTGTTGTATGAATTTGGTGGTGACCGCTAGGAGGAGGGAGGGAGGGAGGGAAGGGTTGGGTGTGGATAGGTGGTGGTGGTGGTGGTGGTGGTGGGAGAAGAGGAAGTTATGAGTTCAAGGGCACCTCTCTTAGATCTGCTATAATTCTTTCTCTCTCTCTCTCTCTCTCTCTCTCTCTCTCTCTCTCTCTCTCTCTCTCTCTCTCTCTCTCTCTCTCTCTCTCTCTCTCTCTCTCTCTGTCTCTCTCGGAATCGATCTCAAAATGGAGACAAATGAACCGAAAGAGACACACACACACACACACACACACACACACAGAGAGAGAGAGAGAGAGAGAGAGAGAGAGAGAGAGAGAGAGAGAGAGAGAGAGAGAGAGAGAGAGAGAGAGAGAGAGAGAGAGAGTACAAGTCTTTGCCTTTATTTGGTATCTTGTTGCATTGAAGACTTGAACTTTTCACACACACACACAGACACACACACACACACACACACACACACACACACACACACACACACACACACACACACACACACACACACACACACACACACACAGAGAATATGTCGTAATTATGTTATTGGGAACTTGAAGTGAAATCATTGAACTAATTATTTGAATGTTATCCTTTCAAGTTTCATTGGCAATACAGTTTTGTTTTTACCTCAATATTAATACAGCTCATCAAAGGTAAAGGCCGAGAGAGAGAGAGAGAGAGAGAGAGAGAGAGAGAGAGAGAGAGAGAGAGAGAGAGAGAGAGAGAGAGAGAGCAGGTGTGTGGTAGATGGTGTGTGTGTGTGGGTGTGTCTGTATCCGGCAGATGTGGGGAAAATAATACAATGTTTTAGGTATAGATTGCAACTTTGTATGAGAGGAAGGAAGGGGAGCAGGTGTGGAATGGAGGGGGGGAGGGGGGGCAGGTGTGTAATGGAGGGAAGGAAGGGGGGTGGGGGAGCAGGTGTGTAATGGAGGGAAGGGAGGGGGGTGGGGGGAGCAGGTGTGTGAAAGTGGAAGTAGTTTGACCCTGACCAACACGTGAAGAAAGAGAGAGAGAGAGAGAGAGAGAGAGAGAGAGAGAGAGAGAGAGAGAGAGAGAGAGAGAGAGAGAGAGAGAGAGAGTTAACTGAAAAATGTAGGACAATTACTCTTATTTCCCTCCCCTCCTTCCCTCTTTCCCTCCTTCCCTCCCTCCCTCCCTCCCTCCCTCCCTTCCCTCCCTCCCCTCCCTCCCTCTCTCCATTAATCACACCTGCCACCGAAGTTCGTTATTACCTAAGGCCTACCTGGGGAGATGACAAGAGATAAGGAGGAGGAGGAGGAGGAGGAGGACGGGGGGGCAGGAGGAGGAGGAGGAGGAAGAGTTAATTGTACTTAGGTTGGTCTATTAAAAGAAAAAAAATATATTGTTGAGTTAAGTGTGGAAGTTTATTTATTTTATATTTATTTATTTTTATATTGTTATTTATTTATTGTTGTCTTTTCATTTCTACGTCTCTTTCTTTTTCTTTTATTTTTTTTTATTTATTTTTTTTCTATACTTCTATTACTACTACTACTACTACTACTACTACTACTACTACTACTACTACTACTACTGCTACTACTACTACTACTACTACTACTACTACTACTGCTACTACTACTACTACTACTACTACTACTACTACTACTACTACTACTACTACTACTATTATTGTTGTCACAGAAAGGTAAATAAGTATGCATTGTTTTAACCACAGAAGATTTTTGTCATGTTTGCTTTCTCTCTCTCTCTCTCTCTCTCTCTCTCTCTCTCTCTCTCTCTCTCTCTCTCTCTCTCTCTCTCTCTCTCTCTCTCTCTCTCTCTCTCACACACGTACACACACACAGTAACTTGACAAAAACACGATTCAGTCATCAACGAGAGAGAGAGAGAGAGGAGAGGAGAGAGAGAGAAGAGAGAGAGGAGAGAGAGAGAGATGAGGAGAGAGAGTTTACTGGATGTCAACAATTGGTGTTAAAACAAGAGAGAGAAAGAGAGAGAGAGAGAGAGTGTGTGTGTAGTGTGTGATACTACATCATGGTGGTGTGTGTGTGTGTGTGTGTGTGTGTGTGTGGTGTGGTGTGTCGTGTGTGTGGTGGGTTGTGTGTCTACCTGAGAGTGTGTTTGTTCTGTCATTTGAAACCTGGAGGAGGAGGAGGAGGAGGAGGAAGAAGAGGAGGAGGAGGAGGAGGAGAGGAGGAGGAGGTAGTATATATAGAAGCAGATAAAACAATACAAAAATAAACAAACAAAAATAAAGAAGAAAGAGAAGAAGAAGAGAAGAAGAAGAAGAGGAAGGAGGAGGAGGAGAGAAACAGAATAAGAATAAAAAACATTAAGAGGTAAAGAAAGAAGGGAATGGAGGAGGAAGAGTAGGAGAGGAGGAGGAGGAGGTAGAAGAGGAGGAGGAAGAGGTAGAAGAGGAGGAGGAGAGGGTAGAAGAGGAGGAGGAGAGGAGGGGCAGGGAAGACGACCTGAAGTAGCCACAGATAGCCAGGGCACGAAGAAACGTACATGCAATACTCTCTCTCTCTTCTCTCTCTCTCTCTC
>JAPQNM010000028.1:87500-107633 GCA_029783475.1 Metacarcinus magister | reverse complement strand
TCCTCTTCCTCCTACCGTAAGAGGGAATTTAGGGACAATTTATTAGGTATAAGAAGGTACAACACCCTTCCCCCCCCCCTTCTCTCCCCCCTCCCACTTATTCCCCCCAAATCCCCTCCTTTCCTCCTAAGAACTCTCTCCTCCAAAACGTTTTCCTCCCCTTTTTTTTTCCCTCCTCCTGCAGTCTGTATTTTCCCTCCATCCTCTTCCTCTTTTTTTTTTTCTTTTCTCTCTCTTTCTTTCTCTAATATTATTCCCCATTTTTCTACCCCTTGCTTCTGACCATTATTTTTTACTCTCTCTCTCTCTCTCTCTCTCTCTCTCTCTCTCTCTCTCTCTCTCTCTCTCTCTCTCTCTCTCTCTCTCTCTCTCTCTCTCTCTTCCTTCCTTCCTTCTTTCTCTCTTCCATCCTCGCTCTTTTTCCTCCAGCTATTTCACCTTAAATCTTTTCTCCCTGACTTCCCTCCTTCCCTCCCTTACCTTCCCTCTCTCCCTCCTTACCTCCATACCCTACCCTACTTTCACCTCAGGCTCTATACTTCATGCTAAATAGAAGCAAGTCTCAGATTAAAACGTTATTCTCAACTTTTTTTTATATAGTATTTTGACTTTTGAGTTGTCCATTCAAAAATACGTTTCCATAAGTATATTTTCCATTGTGTGATATTATTTTGGTCTCCTTTTACGCGTTTATGTCAAGGTTCCATTAGAAAATAGTTCTATATATATACTGTATGAAAAGCTGTTTTGAAGAAGAAGAAGAAGAAGAAGAAGAAGAAGAAGAAGAAGAAGAAAGAAGAAGAAGAAGAAGATGAGGGAGTACAAAGAAAGAGGAAGAAAGAAAAGAGGAATAATGAGAAGGGAAAAAAATAGTAACAGTTGGAAGAGGGAAGAAGGGAAAGAGGGGAAGAGGAGAGGAGAAGAGGAGAGGAGAGGGGAGAACACATCACCATTTCCCCTTTCTCCCTCACACACACACACACACACACACACACCCTGCCCCCTACCCCCCCTCCACCCTATCACCCCTTCACCCCAAAAGCACATAACGTAACAAAAAAATCAAATTAAAAACTGCACTGACATAAAGGGAAAATGAAAAAAAATAAACTAGGTGTCCATTGTATGTAAATGTAATCAATGCTTCACGGAATATTTGTTCAGGAAAATACGTTCACTCACTGTATTATGCAAAACCCGCTGGTGTAAAATGCAAAGGGACTGTAGTAATAATAATATAATGATAATAGTAATAATAATAATAATAATAATAATAATAATAGTAGTTGTAATAATAATAATAATAATAATAATAGTAATGGTAATAATAACAATAATAATAATTACATTGTTACTACTACTACTACTACTAAAACTCTCTCTCTCTCTCTCTCTCTCTCTCTCTCTCTCTCTCTCTCTCTCTCTCTCTCTCTCTCTCTCTCTCTCTCTCTCAGTTACAGTGCATCACCTCAACTTCAATTTTGAATGAACGAGCAAGCAGGCGAGACACACACACACACACACACACACACACACACACACACACACACACACACACACACACACACACGCAAACGTGATGCGAGATGCGGGAGTGAATAATGAAAATATTAATTTCTTACGCGAGAGAGAGAGAGAGAGAGAGAGAGAGAGAGAGAGAGAGAGAGAGAGAGAGAGAGAGAGAGAGAGAGAGAGAGGAGAGAGAGACGAGAGAGAGAGAGAGAGAGAGAGAGAGAGAGAGAGAGAGTTGGAGGGTGTAAGTGTTCATGTGGGAGTAAGAGTGGAGGAGGAGGGACAATAGAGGTGGAGGAGGAAGAAGAGGAGGAGGAGGAGGAGGAGGAGGAAAGTGCGAGATTATTAGTACTCGAGTGGCAATATTCACCCTTTGCCAGGTCCTTTAACTCTTCCTCCTCCTCCTCCTCCTTCTCCTCCTCCTCCTCCTCCTCCTCACCTAACTCACTGACTCATTTCTTTCATGACACCTCTGCGAATGATGAATATCACGCCTCTTTTAACTCTCTCTCTCTCTCTCTCTCTCTCTCTCTCTCTCTCTCTCTCTCTCTCTCTCTCTCTCTCTCTCTCTCTCTCTCTCTCTCTCTCTCAATGTTTTCTTTCTTTCTAAAGGCAGAATTTATATATTTTTTAAACAGTTACCGTTTCCACTCCGAATAAAAATGGCATTGTTTTCATTGCATTAAATTACATTAAATTAAATCAAATTACATTACATTACATTGCATTGTATTATATTGCATTGTATTGTATTAGCATTTCAAGGAGTTCTTTTTATTGTTCTCATTACACGAAGGAGACAAATAATGCAAGAAAAAAAATATTAACTTATGTAAATTTTAATCTGCAATGTTGCCGTGAAAAAATAAACTGAGAGAGAGAGAGAGAGAGAGAGAGAGAGAGAGAGAGAGAGAGAGAGAGAGAGAGAGAGAGAGAGAGAGAGAGAGAGAGAGAGAGAGAGAGAGAGAGAGAGAGAGAGAGAGAGGAGTTAAAAATTTCATATAAATATTTCTAAAAGTGAAGAAAAAGACCCCCAAAAAAGTGAAGGGAAGGGAAGGGTAAAGAAGGGAAGTGAAGGGAAGAAAAAGAACTGGAAGAAGAGAAGAGAAAGTGAAGTGAGTGGTCAAAGAGATGAACCTCTCTCTCTCTCTCTCTCTCTCTCTCTCTCTCTCTCTCTCTCTCTCTCTCTCTCTCTCTCTCTCTCTCTCTCTTCTCATTCAACAACAATAAGACATTTCACTAATAAATCATTTCCTTTTTCCTTCTTTTTTTAACCTCCACCTCCTCCTTCACCTCTTCCTCCTCCTCCACCTCCTCCTCCACTCCTCCCCCTTCCTCTTCCTCTTGTGGGCATCTTTTCTCTACATTTGGGAGGAAATCACCAATTACCTCCATAAGGCCTGAGCTGGTAATCAACTCCCCCTTTCCCCCCCTTTCCTCCCTTCTTTCCTTCCTTCCCTTCTCTCCCTTCAACCCTTTCCTCCTTCCCTTCCCTCCCTCCCTCCCTTCCCTTCCTTCTAAGACGTATTCTATAACAGGTGAGCCGAGGAAGGAGTGAGGAAAGGAAGGAGAAGGGAGGGAGAGGGAGGACACACACACACACACACACACACACACACACACACACACACACACACACACACACACACACATGATAATAAAGCCATTACCAACCTACTTTTCCCTATACCCATATTTCCCACCATTTTCACATCCCATTTCCCTTCTGTCATCACCTCCCCTTCTCCCCTCCCTTCCCTTCCCCTCCCCTTCCCTCCCCTTCCTTCCCCTTCCCCCAACCCATACAGTTCCTTATTTATTGTCGTGGTGAACAAAGGTCTTCCGTCCCATTCAAACTATGAGAGAGAGAGAGAGAGAGAGAGAGAGAGAGAGAGAGAGAGAGAGAGAGAGAGAGAGAGAGAGAGAGAGAGAGAGAGAGAGAGAGAGAGAGAGAGAGAGAGAGAGAGAGAGAGAATTCAAACCCATCACCAATTTTCACCCTTTCTCTTACCCTTCCTTCCAGCCTATACCTTCCCTCCCTCCCCCCCCCAAGCCTGACCCTTGCCCTCCCAGATGTGAGCTACCTGCGAGCTAATTAAGAATGTACACCTGACCCACACCACAGGTAAGGGACCCTCCCAAACCCATACCTGTAAACTCCATAGATAGATAGATAGATAAACAGATAGATAAATATATGTAAATGAATGGAAAGGATGGAAGAGAGGAATAGATAAGCAGTGGATAGATAGATAGATAGATAGATTGATAAATAAATAGATAGATGTACTTTATATGAGATATGTATGTTAATTCATTTACATATCTACCCACACACACACACACACACACACACACACACACACACACACCCACACACACACACACACACACACACACACACTAACGAGGTTTGTGTGTATATACCCGTCTAACTTGGAGGTAGACATAAGTACACACAGCCACCTAAACACACACACACACACACACACACACACACACACACACACACACACACACACACACACACACACACAGGACCTTTGACTACATGACTCTGGAATTCCTTGGCGTTGATTGGATGACAGAGGCTAAAACCAACATTGCTATTGGTCAACCACAATCACCACCACCACCACCACCACCACCACCACCACCACCACAAAAAAAAATGATAGTAATAAAAAAAAGTAATGATTAACTGAAGCATTTCGTGAGTTAGACCATTTTTTTGAGAAGGAGGAGGAGGAGGAGGAGGAGGAGGAGGAGGAGGAGGAGGAGGAGGAGGAGGAATACAAAGGAATACAAAGGAATAACAGGCAACAACAGCCCTGGTGGGCCTTACAAGGTTGCCTGTGTAGCTACTCTACTTCTATATTCTCTACAAGTCTGAGGTAAAGGATAGTAAAGTGGAAGGCTCCTCCCCACCCACCTCTCCCTCCGACAAACGCCGGCAGGAAAAAAAAGTGGTTAAAGAAATACCTGCGCAGTAGTAGTAATAAAAACTGCGCAAGAGGAGGAAGAGGAAGAGGAAGAGGAGGAGGAGGAACACATAGGAACACATAGGAAGAACAAACAACAACAGGCCTGCTGGCCCTTACGAGGCTGTTTGTGAGTACACTATCTACTCTAGAGTGAAGGATACAGGATAGTAAGGGTGAAGGCTTCTCTCCCCAGCCATGGCTGGCAGGGAAAGGAAGGCCAACCAAGACCAGACTGTCACTACCACTACTGCTACCACTACTTCCTGGCAAGCGATGGGGAGGAGGGAGGAGGAGGAGGAGGAGGAGGAGGAGGAGGAGGATAATGAGACAGACCAACACACCATAACAGACAACACCATTACAACACCGTCATTTACCAGCACGACTGTGTCTTTCAATGAGGGGTGATGAGGGGGTGTAGGTGTAGGTAGGGATGATGAAGGGGTGGTGAGGGGGTGGCGAGGGGAGTGGTGAGGGGTGGTGAGGAGTGATGACGGGGAGAGGAAAAGGGGAGAAGGAGGGAAAAGAAGAAACACGAAGCCAATCATACATCTCTCTCTCTCTCTTTCTCTCTCTCAAAGAAAAAGTTGGCAGGGTAATGGAATGACGCTCAGACCACCCTCCCTGCCACCCCTACACACCCCTGCCAACCCCGCCATGTCTTGCAGGAGGCGGGGCAGGGCGGGGCTAAGGGGAGGAAAAGGGGGAGAGAGAGAGAGAGAGAGAGAGAGAGAGAGAGAGAGAGAGAGAGAGAGAGAGAGAGAGAGAGAGAGAGAGAGAGAGAGAGAGAGAGAGGCCTGTCTCAGCACACATTACCCACCAAATAGGGCAGAACAGACCCCATCATCACCTTCATCACTATACCTTCCTTTACGTCTTCATCACCACCTTCCCTTCTCCTCCTCCTCCTCCTCCTCCTCCTGTTTCACACACACACACACACACACACACACACACACACACACACACACACACACACGTACATCATATCACTCCAGCAACTTATTCAACTTTCCTCCTCCTCTTCCTCCTCTCACTATCTTTTCCTGCCTGCTCGCTTTTGTCTTCCCTTCAGTCCCCTCCCTCGGTCCCCTTGCCTGTCCCCTCTTCGTCTTCCCCTCCCTCCCCTCCTCTCCTCTTCCTCTTCCTCTTCCCCTCCTCCCCCACCTCCCCAATCTCCTTCCTTCACGCTTGTACACGAGGTAAGTTTAATTGGTTAAGGTAAGTTTAGAGAGGGGAGAGAGAGATAGAGAAAGAGAAAGAGAAAGAGAAAGAGAGAGAGAGAGAGAGAGAGAGAGAGAGAGAGAGAGAGAGAGAGAGAGAGAGAGAGAGAGAGAGAGAGAGACATAGAGGAAAACTTCAACACGTCAATAAAGAAGAAGAAGAGAAAAAAAGAATAAGATTGAAAGTAACTGGAAAGGAAATATGTGGAAAGATAAAGCACAGAGAAGAGGAAGAGGAGGAAGAGGAAGAGGAGGAAGAAGAGGAGGAGGAGGAGGAAGAGGAGAGACTATAAACAAGAAGATAAAGGGGGAGGGACAAGATAAACAAGGAGGAAAACATAGGGGGAAGGAAGACTGGAGGAGGAGGAGGAGGAGGAGGAGGAGGAGGAGGAGGAGGAGGAGGAGGAGAGGAGGAGGAGGAGGAGGAGGGTGACACATAGATCAAAGTCTAAGTTACAATAGCAGTGATTGTTGGGGGTGCAAAACCATCCCCCCCTCCCCCCCCTAAATCTTGCCCCCCCCTCCTCCCCACCACCCCAAACCCAACACCTACCCCGCCCATTACCCCCAAAAGATGTCACCCCCACCTCTCTCTCTCTCTCTCTCTCTCTCTCTCTCTCTCTCTCTCTCTCTCTCTCTCTCTCTCTCTCTCTCTCTCTCTCTCTCTTCCTTCACCCTGTCATCCATTCATTTCCCCTCTTCCCTTGCCATCACTTCTGACCTTCTGAAAGCTTCTTACATCCTTCCCCTCTACATCTCTCTCTCTCTCTCTCTCTCTCTCTCTCTCTCTCTCTCTCTCTCTCTCTCTCTCTCTCTCTCTCTCTCTGTCTGTCTGTCTTTTCTTCCTTCCCCTCACTCAACCTTTAACATTTCACCTCCACAGCCTCCTCCTCCACCTCCTCCTCCTCCTCCTCCTCCTCCTCCTCCCAATTCCCTCAGATACACGTACAAACTACACATTCAGCACATTTTCCCCTCATCCGGTCACTCATTTCCCCTCACTTCCCCTCCCCATCATGATACTCCCATATTCATTATCCCGAAATCTCTCTGGGATATATATTTTTTTCCCCTTCTTGTGTTTTCTTTCCCCTCTTTCCCCCAAAATTTCCTTCGATCTAAAATTACTGCCCTCACTTCCTCCCTCACCATACATACAGACGCCTCCTTTTCCCCTTTTTTCCCTCACCCTATCTTGCCCATTGAGGGAAAATTGCAGGGAAGGCTAATTGCATGTACACACAAGACGATACACACACACACACACACACACATATGGAAACGTACATAAACATACATACACACAAAACAGACAAAGACAACACACACAGCGAGAGTGAAAAAGAAAGAAAGGAGAGAGAGAGAAAGAAGAAAAAAAAGGACAAATGATAATGATGATGATGATGATGATGATGATGATGACGGTGACGGTGGCGATGATGGTGGTGCTAAGGGTCACAAAAAGAGGGGAAAAGGGAGTCTGAGGGGAGATGACGTGATGATGTGTAGGTATATAACAGGAGGAGGAGGAGGAGGAGGAGGAGGAGGAGGAGGAGGAGGAGGAGGAGGAGGAGGAGGAGGAGGAGGAGGAAACTCATTCTTTCTTTTAGTCTTCCTCTCCCTCTTCTCCTCCTCCCCTTTCTTCCCTCCTCCTACATCCTTCAATTCCTTCATTAGCCTTTCACACCTCCCTCCTCCTCTGAAGTGAAAAGGGGAAACGAGGAGATAAAAGAAGATGCCAAAGGTGAAAGAGAGAGAGAATGGGCATATGTGAAGATAATACTGGGAGAGAGATGAGAGGGGAAGAAGAGAGACTACAAGGAGAAGAGGGAGTAGGAGGAGGCGGAGGAGGAGGAAAAGGGAAAAAAACCGTTCAGGGCCAATTTTTTTTGAAGTTTCCACACCAAGCGAAGAGAAGAGAAGGGAGGGAGGGAGGGAGGGAGGGAGGGAACAATGGAGGTGTGATGGAGGGAAGAGGAAAACTGGAAGATAAAAGAGTGTGTGCAAGTGTTCCAGTCAAGAGCTAATCCAGAAATGGGTTCCAGATGCTCTTGTGTGTGTGTGTGTGTGTGTGTGTGTGTGTGTGTGTGTGTGTGTGTGTGTGTGTGTGTGTGTGTGTGTGTGTGTGTGTGTGTTGAAATGGCAATCTCTCTCCCTTTATCTATGTCTACCTCACCCTAAATTTCCTTCCCTATCTCCCATTTTCTTTAATATATTCCGCCCTGTTCTTCACCTTACATTTTTTTCCCTTTACTTGCATCTAATTTCCTGTCTGCCTTTTCCCCTCACTGCGTTTTCCTCCTGTATCATTTTTAAGGGCGGGACTTGAGACTAAAATCTATGAAAATGAAGAACAGTGAATGTGTGTGTGTGTGTGTGTGTGTGTGTGTGTGTGTGTGTGTGTGTGTGTGTGTGTGTACTCCATAGGCTACATGCATGGTATGTACTGTACTAATATCAACTTTGATTTAATATGATACAACTATTTACAGTATGACATTGTAAAAAAAAAAGTAGTAATAATAATAATAATAATAATAATAAAAACATTAACTAAATATTGAACACTGTAAATTTCATCCCCCAATGGCAGAGAGACACACACACACATACATACACACACACACACACACACACACACACACACACACACACAGTACCTCACCCCCCCACTCCCTCCAAAAAATAAAAGAGCAACCAAAAATAATTAAATAAAAAAAATATATATGAAACCAGAAATGCGTCAGTGAATCTTTTCCAAAAAACTCTCGTAAAATAAATAATAAATAATAAATAATAATAAATAAATAAATAAATAATGAATAAATAATAAAACGTAAGTAAGGGAAACAAACGAAAAAAAAAGAAAGAAGGAAAGCAGGAAGACGAAGTACTAACGAATGGATTAAAGAAAGAAAGAAAGAAAGAAAGAAAGAAAGAAAAAAGAGAATGAAGATAGAATGGCTTCGTAGAGAAAATAAAAGAGAGAAAGAGAGAGAGAGAGAGAGAGAGAGAGAGAGAGAGAGAGAGAGAGAGAGAGAGAGAGAGAGAGAGAGAGAGAGAGAGAGAGAGAGAGAGAGAGAGAGAGAGAGAGACAAAGCACATAAAAAAAAGTTACACAGAAGGAAGGAATCGTACTGGAACAGGATGAGAGAGAGAAAAAAAAAGAAAAAGAAAAAGAGAGAGAAACATGAAAGGCAAGGAAAAAGGAATAAAAAATAGCAAAGAAAAAAGAGAGCGAATAGAGATAGTAAGGAGAGAGAGAAAAAATGAGATTGAGTGAGGGATCAGTGAGCAAGAAAAATAGTAAATGGAAAAGAGAGAGAGAGAGAGAGAGAGAGAGAGAGAGAGAGAGAGAGAGAGAGAGAGAGAGAGAGAGAGAGAGAGAGAGAGAGAGAGAGAGAGAGAGAGAGAGAGAGACATACCAACTTTAGCACACTGCCTTCTTAAGTTTAATGTCTGAAGGAACGACGTATTACGAGGTACTGAAGGAGGTGAACGAGGAGGAGGAGGAGGAGGAGGAGGAGGAGGAGGAGGAGGAGGAGGAGGAGGAGGAGGAGGAGGAGGAGGAGAAGTCGCGGCCTCGTCAAAGAAGAAATGAAATGACAAATTGTAACTCCAACCGGAAATCTCTCTCTCTCTCTCTCTCTCTCTCTCTCTCTCTCTCTCTCTCTCTCTCTCTCTCTCTCTCTCTCTCTCTCTCTCTCTCTCTCACTCAAGTGTGTATGTGCGTGCGTGCGCGCGTGCTTCCCCTACACCACGTGGAGTCACTCATAAAAACAACAATAGCAACAAAAAAAGATGTTCCCTTAAGTGGAGGGGCGTGGGCGGAGGAGGAGGAGGAGGAGGAGGAGAGGAGGAGGAGGAGGAGGAGGAGGAGGAGGAGGAGGAGGAGGGGGAGGGGGAGGAGGAGGATAAGAGGAGAAGAGGGAAGAAGAGAGAAGACGAAGGAGGCTTGGAAAATGAGGATGCCAAAGAGCGAGAGGAGGAGGAGGAGGAGGAGGAGGAGGAGGAGGAGGAGGAGGAGGAGGAGGAGGAGGAGGAGGAGGAGGAGGAATCGTCTCCACTTCATTTTTACGAGGCAATGATTGGCAAACACTCCATAGAGGGCACAGGTCACTAAAAGGAGGAGGAGGAACACATAGGAACACATAGGAAGAACAAACAGCAACAGGCCTGCTGGCCCTTACGAGGCTGTTTGTGAGTACACTATCTAGTCTAGAGTGAAGGATACAGGATAGTAAGGGTGAAGGCTTCTCTCCCCACCCATGGCTGGCAGGGAAAGGAAGGCCAACCAAGACCAGACTATCACTACTGTCACTACCACTACTGCTACCACTACTTCCTGGCAAGCGATGTCAGGCCACTAGCGACGTCTTTTGAATCGACATTTCGTAAGTTAGGTACATCAGGATGAACTTACTCAAAGTTTGCTACGTTAAGGGATAGTATTTTAGTTGTGGATTGGCTTCTAAATATTTGTCAAGTCTATTTTTGAACGTAGTAATTGTTTTACTGTCGACGACATTGGCGGGCAGGGAGTTCCAAACGTTAACGATCCGATTGAAAAAGAAGTGCCTTACGGGTTAACGCGTCGTGTGTTAGAGTATACGCGGGTTACTGATAGCTATCATATTCTCTTGATGGAGCTTGACACTGCAATAAAATTACTGCATTACATTTTTTAATGAAAATAAATTACTTCCATAGCCATTGGCACCGGTGACAGCAGAGTCAGTAGTGAAGATTTTGATCGGCCGGTCATGATCGAACGAGTGGTGGAAATTGAATTGTTTTCTGCCTCTATATACCTAATTCTAGTGAGCCTTATCTTGATGCAGCAGCATTTAAGAAGGTGAAAGGAAGGCTATGTACACTACAGGAGTAATCAAACAGACTCTGACTATATGTGTTCCTTACGGGTTAACGCGTCGTGTGAGAGAGTATACGCGGGTTACTGATACCTATCATATCCTCTTGATGGAGCTTGATACTGCAATAAAAGTACTAGATTACATATTTTAATGAAAATAAATAACTTCCATAGCCATTGGCACCGGTGACAGCAGAGTCAGTAGTGAAGATTTTGATCGGCCGGTCATGACCGAACGAGTGGTGGGAATTGAATTGTTTTCTGCCTCTATATACCTAATTCTAGGGAGCCTTATCTTGATGCAGCAGCATTTAAGAAGGTCAAAGGAAGGCTATGTACACTATAGGAGTAATCAAACAGACTCTGCCATCCTGAAATAGTGTATAAAATCTTGTTTTCATCATATGTTCTACTTAAACTAGCTGTAAACTCCTTTCGTTTTACTCTTATATGAATTATCAAGCAATGCTTCAGAATCTGCACCTTTTTCCGATCCTTATGGTATGTAACAAAGGACTGAAAAACACAATATTAAGAAAATATATATTACGTCCTCACGTAAATTACGTAGATTATAAATAATGAAAAAAGAAACTAGACGCAGGATTGGAATGGGATAGGGTTTAATAAGAGGAGAAAAATATTTATGATTTCACAACATAACTCTTTGTTATATTTGATCGGTATCTATCTCATGAAAAATAATTATCGACTAAAATAATGATATCATTAAACAAACAATATTAGCTTCTAAGCTAAGATACCAATTGGACAAAGTGCTTTGTTTATTAGTTGGTAATTTCATAAGGAATATCTGATATCTTTTCCATCAACATTGGTAAAGTATTAGTTCCACCATACTGATTTTATCATTTCTTTTAACCCAAATAAATTCATTTATAGCAATAAAAGTTTCTAGTGAAATTAACTGAAACTAAGCTGAAAGTCTTACATTATTCCCATGTACAACATAGTTTAAAAAAAACAAAATCGAAGAGAAAATTTTGCAAAAAAATTTCCCGAAGTAGAAAAAATGACAAAAATACACCATATGTTGAGGTCAATTCTACACATCCACGAGGGTCTGCAAGATGGTTAAACGTGTCGTAAGGCTTAGTTATGAACTGCTTTGAGCTGTAACAGGCATTACAAGAATATTCGTGGACGTTAAGACTATATGTGTTCCTTACGGGTTAACGCGTCGTGTGTAGGAGTATACGCAGGTTATTGATAGCTATCATATCCTCTTGATGGAGCTTGACACTGCAATAAAAGTACTGCATTACATTTTTTAATGAAAATAAATAACTTCCATAGCCATTGGCACCGGTGACAGAGTCAGTAGTTAAGATTTTGATCGGCCGGTCATGACCGAACGATACACCATATGTTGAGATCAATTCTACACATCCACGAGGGTATGCAAGATGGTTAAACGTGTCGTAAGGCTTAGTTATTAACTGCTTTGAGCTGTAACAGGCATTACAAGAATATTCGTGGACATTAAGACTATATGTGTTCCTTACGGGTTAACGCGTCGTGTGTTAGAGTATACGCGGGTTACTGATAGCTATCATATTCTCTTGATGGAGCTTGACACTGCAATAAAATTACTGCATTACATTTTTTAATGAAAATAAATTACTTCCATAGCCATTGGCACCGGTGACAGCAGAGTCAGTAGTGAAGATTTTGATCGGCCGGTCATGACCGAACGAGTGGTGGAAATTGAATTGTTTTCTGCCTTATATACCTAATTCTAGTGAGCCTTATCTTGATGCAAAGCAGCATTTAAGAAGGTGAAAGGAAGGCTATGTACACTACAGGAGTAATCAAACAGACTCTGACTATATGTATTCCTTACGGGTTAACGCGTTGTGTGTTAGAGTATACGCGGGTTACTGATACCTATCATATCCTCTTGATGGAGCTTGACACTGCAATAAAAGTACTGCATTACATTTTTTAATGAAAATAAATAACTTCCATAGCCATTGGCACCGGTGACAGCAGAGTCAGTAGTGAAGATTTTGATCGGCCGGTCATGACCGAACGAGTGGTGGGAATTGAATTGTTTTCTGCCTCTATATACCTAATTCTAGGGAGCCTTATCTTGATGCAGCAGCATTTGAGAAGGTCAAAGGAAGGCTATGTACACTACAGGAGTAATCAAACAGACTCTGCCATCCTGAAATAGTGTATAAAATCTTGTTTTCATCATATATTCTACTTAAACTAGCTGAAACTCCTTTCGTTTTACTCTTATTGAATTATCAAGCAATGCTTCAGAATCTGCACCTTTTTCCGATCCTTATGGTATGTAACAAGGACTGATAAAACACAATATTAAGAAAATATATATTACGTCCTCACGTAAATTACGTAAATTATATATAATGAAAAAAGAAACTAGACGCAGGATTGGAATGGGATAGGGTTTAAAAAGAGGAGAAAAATATTTATTTAATCATAACATAACTCTTTGTTATATTTGATCGGTATCTATCTCATGAAAAATAATTATCGACTAAAATAATGATATCATTAAACAAACAATATTAGCTTCTAAGCTAAGATACCAATTGAACAAAGTGCTTTGTTTATTAGTTGGTAATTTCATAAGGAATATCTGATATCTTTTCCATCAACATTGGTAAAGTATTAGTTCCACCATACTGATTTTATCATTTCTTTTAACCCAAATAAATTAATTTATAGCAATAAAAGTTTTTGGTAAAATTAACTGAAACTAAGCTGAAAGTCTTACATTATTCCCATGTACAACATAGTTTAAAAAAAACAAAATCGAAGAGAAAATTTTGCAAAAAATTTCCCGAAGAAGAAAAAATGACAAAAATACACCATATGTTGAGGTCAATTCTACACATCCACGAGGGTCTGCAAGATGGTTAAACGTGTCGTAAGGCTTAGTTATGAACTGCTTTGAGCTGTAACAGGCATTACAAGAATATTTGTGGACGTTAAGACTATATGTGTTCCTTACGGGTTAACGCGTCGTGTGTTAGAGTATACGCGGGTTACTGATAGCTATCATATTCTCTTGATGGAGCTTGACACTGCAATAAAATTACTGCATTACATTTTTTAATGAAAATAAATTACTTCCATAGCCATTGGCACCGGTGACAGCAGAGTCAGTAGTGAAGATTTTGATCGGCCGGTCATGACCGAACGAGTGGTGGAAATTGAATTGTTTTCTGCCTCTATATACCTAATTCTAGTGAGCCTTATCTTGATGCAGCAGCATTTAAGAAGGTGAAAGGAAGGCTATGTACACTACAGGAGTAATCAAACAGACTCTGACTATATGTGTTCCTTACGGGTTAACGCGTCGTGTGTGAGAGTATACGCGGGTTACTGATAGCTATCATATCCTCTTGATGGAGCTTGACACTGCAATAAAAGTACTGGATTACATTTTTTAATGAAAATAAATAACTTCCATAGCCATTGGCACCGGTGACAGCAGAGTCAGTAGTGAAGATTTTGATCGGCCGGTCATGACCGAACGAGTGGTGGGAATTGAATTGTTTTCTGCCTCTATATACCTAATTCTAGGGAGCCTTATCTTGATGCAGCAGCATTTAAGAAGGTCAAAGGAAGGCTATGTACACTACAGGAGTAATCAAACAGACTCTGCCATCCTGAAATAGTGTATAAAATCTTGTTTTCATCATATGTTCTACTTAAACTAGCTGTAACTCCTTTCGTTTTACTCTTATTGAATTATCAAGCAATGCTTCAGAATCTGCACCTTTTTCCGATCCTTATGGTATGTAACAAGGACTGATAAACACAATATTAAGAAAATATATATTACGTCCTCACGTAAATTACGTAGATTATAAATAATGAAAAAAGAAACTAGACGCAGGATTGGAATGGGATAGGGTTTAAAAAGAGGAGAAAAATATTTATGATTTCACAACATAACTCTTTGTTATATTTGATCGGTATCTATCTCATGAAAAATAATTATCGACTAAAATAATGATATCATTAAACAAACAATATTAGCTTCTAAGCTAAGATACCAATTGGACAAAGTGCTTTGTTTATTAGTTGGTAATTTCATAAGGAATATCTGATATCTTTTCCATCAACATTGGTAAAGTATTAGTTCCACCATACTAATTTTATCATTTCTTTTAACCCAAATAAATTCATTTATAGCAATAAAAGTTTCTAGTGAAATTAACTGAAACTAAGCTGAAAGTCTTACATTATTCCCATGTACAACATAGTTTAAAAAAAACAAAATCGAAGAGAAAATTTTGCAAAAAATTTCCCGAAGTAGAAAAAATGACAAAAATACACCATATGTTGAGGTCAATTCTACACATCCACGAGGGTCTGCAAGATGGTTAAACGTGTCGTAAGGCTTAGTTATGAACTGCTTTGAGCTGTAACAGGCATTACAAGAATATTCGTGGACGTTAAGACTATATGTGTTCCTTACGGGTTAACGCGTCGTGTGTAGGAGTATACGCAGGTTATTGATAGCTATCATATCCTCTTGATGGAGCTTGACACTGCAATAAAAGTACTGCATTACATTTTTTAATGAAAATAAATAACTTCCATAGCCATTGGCACCGGTGACAGAGTCAGTAGTTAAGATTTTGATCGGCCGGTCATGACCGAACGATACACCATATGTTGAGATCAATTCTACACATCCACGAGGGTATGCAAGATGGTTAAACGTGTCGTAAGGCTTAGTTATTAACTGCTTTGAGCTGTAACAGGCATTACAAGAATATTCGTGGACATTAAGACTATATGTGTTCCTTACGGGTTAACGCGTCGTGTGTTAGAGTATACGCGGGTTACTGATAGCTATCATATTCTCTTGATGGAGCTTGACACTGCAATAAAATTACTGCATTACATTTTTTAATGAAAATAAATTACTTCCATAGCCATTGGCACCGGTGACAGCAGAGTCAGTAGTGAAGATTTTGATCGGCCGGTCATGACCGAACGAGTGGTGGAAATTGAATTGTTTTCTGCCTTTATATACCTAATTCTAGTGAGCCTTATCTTGATGCAGCAGCATTTAAGAAGGTGAAAGGAAGGCTATGTACACTACAGGAGTAATCAAACAGACTCTGACTATATGTATTCCTTACGGGTTAACGCGTTGTGTGTTAGAGTATACGCGGGTTACTGATACCTATCATATCCTCTTGATGGAGCTTGACACTGCAATAAAAGTACTGGATTACATTTTTTAATGAAAATAAATAACTTCCATAGCCATTGGCACCGGTGACAGCAGAGTCAGTAGTGAAGATTTTGATCGGCCGGTCATGACCGAACGAGTGGTGGGAATTGAATTGTTTTCTGTTTCTATATACCTAATTCTAGGGAGCCTTATCTTGATGCAGCAGCATTTAAGAAGGTCAAAGGAAGGCTATGTACACTACAGGAGTAATCAAACAGACTCTGCCATCCTGAAATAGTGTATAAAATCTTGTTTTCATCATATATTCTACTTAAACTAGCTGAAACTCCTTTCGTTTTACTCTTATTGAATTATCAAGCAATGCTTCAGAATCTGCACCTTTTTCCGATCCTTATGGTATGTAACAAAGACTGATGAACAAAATATTAAGAAAATATATATTATGTCCTCACGTAAATTACGTAGATTATAAATAATGAAAAAAGAAACTAGACGCAGGATTGGAATGGGATAGGGTTTAATAAGAGGAGAAAAATATTTATGATTTCACAACATAACTCTTTGTTATATTTGATCGGTATCTATCTCATGAAAAATAATTATCGACTAAAATAATGATATCATTAAACAAACAATATTAGCTTCTAAGCTAAGATACCAATTGGACAAAGTGCTTTGTTTATTAGTTGGTAATTTCATAAGGAATATCTGATATCTTTTCCATCAACATTGGTAAAGTATTAGTTCCACCATACTAATTTTATCATTTCTTTTAACCCAAATAAATTCATTTATAGCAATAAAAGTTTCTAGTGAAATTAACTGAAACTAAGCTGAAAGTCTTACATTATTCCCATGTACAACATAGTTTAAAAAAAACAAAATCGAAGAGAAAATTTTGCAAAAAATTTCCCGAAGTAGAAAAAATGACAAAAATACACCATATGTTGAGGTCAATTCTACACATCCACGAGGGTCTGCAAGATGGTTAAACGTGTCGTAAGGCTTAGTTATGAACTGCTTTGAGCTGTAACAGGCATTACAAGAATATTCGTGGACGTTAAGACTATATGTGTTCCTTACGGGTTAACGCGTCGTGTGTAGGAGTATACGCAGGTTATTGATAGCTATCATATCCTCTTGATGGAGCTTGACACTGCAATAAAAGTACTGCATTACATTTTTTAATGAAAATAAATTACTTCCATAGCCATTGGCACCGGTGACAGAGTCAGTAGTTAAGATTTTGATCGGCCGGTCATGACCGAACGATACAACATATGTTGAGATCAATTCTACACATCCACGAGGGTATGCAAAATGGTTAAACGTGTCGTAAGGCTTAGTTATTAACTGCTTTGAGCTGTAACAGGCATTACAAGAATATTCGTGGACATTAAGACTATATGTGTTCCTTACGGGTTAACGCGTCGTGTGTTAGAGTATACGCGGGTTACTGATAGCTATCATATTCTCTTGATGGAGCTTGACACTGCAATAAAATTACTGCATTACATTTTTTAATGAAAATAAATTACTTCCATAGCCATTGGCACCGGTGACAGCAGAGTCAGTAGTGAAGATTTTGATCGGCCGGTCATGACCGAACGAGTGGTGGAAATTGAATTGTTTTTTGCCTTTATATACCTAATTCTAGTGAGCCTTATCTTGATGCAGCAGCATTTAAGAAGGTGAAAGGAAGGCTATGTACACTACAGGAGTAATCAAACAGACTCTGACTATATGTATTCCTTACGGGTTAACGCGTTGTGTGTTAGAGTATACGCGGGTTACTGATACCTATCATATCCTCTTGATGGAGCTTGACACTGCAATAAAAGTACTGCATTACATTTTTTAATGAAAATAAATAACTTCCATAGCCATTGGCACCGGTGACAGCAGAGTCAGTAGTGAAGATTTTGATCGGCCGGTCATGACCGAACGAGTGGTGGGAATTGAATTGTTTTCTGCCTCTATATACCTAATTCTAGGGAGCCTTATCTTGATGCAGCAGCATTTGAGAAGGTCAAAGGAAGGCTATGTACACTACAGGAGTAATCAAACAGACTCTGCCATCCTGAAATAGTGTATAAAATCTTGTTTTCATCATATATTCTACTTAAACTAGCTGAAACTCCTTTCGTTTTACTCTTATTGAATTATCAAGCAATCCTTCAGAATCTGCACCTTTTTCCGATCCTTATGGTATGTAACAAGGACTGATAAACACAATATTAAGAAAATATATATTACGTCCTCACGTAAATTACGTAAATTATATATAATGAAAAAAGAAACTAGACGCAGGATTGGAATGGGATAGGGTTTAAAAAGAGGAGAAAAATATTTATTTAATCATAACATAACTCTTTGTTATATTTGATCGGTATCTATCTCATGAAAAATAATTATCGACTAAAATAATGATATCATTAAACAAACAATATTAGCTTCTAAGCTAAGATACCAATTGAACAAAGTGCTTTGTTTATTAGTTGGTAATTTCATAAGGAATATCTGATATCTTTTCCATCAACATTGGTAAAGTATTAGTTCCACCATACTGATTTTATCATTTCTTTTAACCCAAATAAATTATTTATAGCAATAAAAGTTTTTGGTAAATTAACTGAAACTAAGCTGAAAGTCTTACATTATTCCCATGTACAACATAGTTTAAAAAAAACAAAATCGAAGAGAAAATTTTGCAAAAAATTTCCCGAAGTAGAAAAAATGACAAAAATACACCATATGTTGAGGTCAATTCTACACATCCACGAGGGTCTGCAAGATGGTTAAACGTGTCGTAAGGCTTAGTTATGAACTGCTTTGAGCTGTAACAGGCATTACAAGAATATTTGTGGACGTTAAGACTATATGTGTTCCTTACGGGTTAACGCGTCGTGTGTTAGAGTATACGAGGGTTACTGATAGCTATCATATTCTCTTGATGGAGCTTGACACTGCAATAAAATTACTGCATTACATTTTTTAATGAAAATAAATTACTTCCATAGCCATTGGCACCGGTGACAGCAGAGTCAGTAGTGAAGATTTTGATCGGCCGGTCATGACCGAACGAGTGGTGGAAATTGAATTGTTTTCTGCCTCTATATACCTAATTCTAGTGAGCCTTATCTTGATGCAGCAGCATTTAAGAAGGTGAAAGGAAGGCTATGTACACTACAGGAGTAATCAAACAGACTCTGACTATATGTGTTCCTTACGGGTTAACGCGTCGTGTGTGAGAGTATACGCGGGTTACTGATAGCTATCATATCCTCTTGATGGAGCTTGACACTGCAATAAAAGTACTGGATTACATTTTTTAATGAAAATAAATAACTTCCATAGCCATTGGCACCGGTGACAGCAGAGTCAGTAGTGAAGATTTTGATCGGCCGGTCATGACCGAACGAGTGGTGGGAATTGAATTGTTTTCTGCCTCTATATACCTAATTCTAGTGAGCCTTATCTTGATGCAGCAGCATTTAAGAAGGTCAAAGGAAGGCTATGTACACTACAGAAGTAATCAAACAGACTCTGCCATCCTGAAATAGTGTATAAAATCTTGTTTTCATCATATGTTCTACTTAAACTAGCTGTAACTCCTTTCGTTTTACTCTTATTGAATTATCAAGCAATGCTTCAGAATCTGCACCTTTTTCCGATCCTTATGGTATGTAACAAGGACTGATAAACACAATATTAAGAAAATATATATTACGTCCTCACGTAAATTACGTAGATTATAAATAATGAAAAAAGAAACTAGACGCAGGATTGGAATGGGATAGGGTTTAAAAAGAGGAGAAAAATATTTATGATTTCACAACATAACTCTTTGTTATATTTGATCGGTATCTATCTCATGAAAAATAATTATCGACTAAAATAATGATATCATTAAACAAACAATATTAGCTTCTAAGCTAAGATACCAATTGGACAAAGTGCTTTGTTTATTAGTTGGTAATTTCATAAGGAATATCTGATATCTTTTCCATCAACATTGGTAAAGTATTAGTTCCACCATACTGATTTTATCATTTCTTTTAACCCAAATAAATTAATTTATAGCTATAAAAGTTTCAAGTGAAATTAACTGAAACTAAGCTGAAAGTCTTACATTATTCCCATGTACAACATAGTTTAAAAAAAACAAAATCGAAGAGAAAATTTTGCAAAAAATTTCCCGAAGTAGAAAAAATGACAAAAATACACCATATGTTGAGGTCAATTCTACACATCCACGAGGGTCTGCAAGATGGTTAAACGTGTCGTAAGGCTTAGTTATGAACTGCTTTGAGCTGTAACAGGCATTACAAG
>JAPQNM010000028.1:72500-77500 GCA_029783475.1 Metacarcinus magister | reverse complement strand
GAGGAGGAGGAGGAGGAGGAGAGAAAAGTGCCAGGAAGCTTGAGTGTTTCAATGCCAGCTGACTCTCTTCTTCTTCCTCTTACTCCTCCTCCTCCTCCTCCTTCAGTACCAGCTGGGACGCGCACCAGGTGTCCGAAAGGCGTGATGACGGCCACCAGCTGCGTCCTGGGAGAGAGAGAGAGAGAGAGAGAGAGAGAGAGAGAGAGAGAGAGAGAGAGAGAGAGAGAGAGAGAGAGAGAGAGAGAGAGAGAGAGAGAGAGAGAGAGAGACTAGCAGACCACACATTTGATAGATTTTCTCATGTAAAAGTAGTGAATAAGTTGAAAAAAGCTAAAATTTGGTGATGGCCACGACCCAAGCTCAAAGTGTAGAAGTTTTGTAGAGCTGAACGTGAGGTGAGGTTAGGTTAGGTTAGACGCGTTGCCTCACATACGATAAACAGCCTAAATATCGTACCCATCACTACTATTGCTATTACTACTACTACTACTACTACTACTACTTTCCCTCACTTTAGTTTCTTTCCTCTACCATTCCTTTCCCTTAATTTCCTTCCTCTACCCATTCCTTCACCTTACTTTCCTCCTTATTCCCTTTCCTTACTTACCTAACCTAACCTAACCTAACCTAACCTAACCCAACCCAACCCAACCCAACCTAACCTAACCTAACCTAACCTAACCTAACCTAACCTAACCCAACCCAACCCAACCTAACCTAACCCAACCTAACCTAACCTAACCTAACCTAACCTAACCTAACCTAACCTAACCTAACCTAACCTAACCTCCTTCCACCCCTTCCTTACCATACCTCCTCCAAGTCACCCATTCCGTTACCGCCAAACAAACACCATTTCTTTATAAAAAAAAAAAACAACGGCTTAAAATCACACAATAAAAACACATGATCCTTCTCCTCCTTCCTCTAAATTGTTTCAGCAGACACAAACATGTTTACTCCCTCGGTATCATAGGTTGGGAGTGTCGCCCTTAAGAACAGGGAGGGATACTTGGCACTGTCTTGCACCGAACACACAGGTAAGCACACCGCCCACCTTACCCCCCCTTTACCCTCCGCCCACCTCCCCCCCGCCCCCCCCAACCACTAGGTATTCAGGTAAAGTGGTCATTCCGTCTATTATATATTCTCAGGCGGTGTTCATGGAAGAGGAAGAGGAGGAGGAGGAGGAGGAGGAGGAGGAGGAGGATTAAGAGTAGTAGTAGTAGTAATAGTTGGAGGAGGAGAAGAAGGAGGAAGTAAAGGAGAAGGAAGAGTAGGAGGAAGGAATTAATGAGTATATGGGAGGAAAAAATATATAGAAGAGGAAATATTGTAAAAAAAATGTAATAAATAAAATAAATAAATGAATGTATATATAAAACGGATGGAAAATATGATGAGGCTTTTGAGAGGAGGTTGAGAGAGAGAGAGAGAGAGAGAGAGAGAGAGAGAGAGAGAGAGAGAGAGAGAGAGAGAGAGAGAGAGAGAGAGAGAGAGATATTCACACCGTTTCAAATTTACAACTTTAATTTTCCATATGATGCTAACTCTCTCTCTCTCTCTCTCTCTCTCTCTCTCTCTCTCCTCTCTCTCTCTCTCTCTCTCTCTCTCTCTCTGTATGTATGTATGTATGTATGTATGTATGTACGTGTGTGTGTGTGTGTGTGTGTGTGTGTGTGTGTGTGTGTGTGTGTGTGTGTGTGTGTGTGTGTGTGTGTGTGTGTGTATGCATACCTGAACCGATCATTAGAGAGAGGATGCTGGAACAGGTTGGGGGTCTGGGGTGGGGTGAGTGGGGGTGAGAAGGAAATGAGGGGAGGGGGAGGAGGGAGGGAGGAGAGAAAGAGGGGATGGAGGGGAGAGAAAAATTAATAAATATAAAATGTGAATATTTCAATAGGTTTTACCGAGCGTGTTAAATCGTTTTCAATACCTTTCCTCTTATTCCTCCTCCTCCTCCTCCTCCTCCTCCTCCTCCTCCTCCTCCTCCTCTTCTTCCTCCTCCTCCTTCCTATTCACTCCTCACCTGTATCCACGAAATATACTTCCTTAAAAGGTAAGAAATGTATATGAATTATTATGATTAAATAGGTAATGAAAAGAAGAGAGAGAGAGAGAGAGAGAGAGAGAGAGAGAGAGAGAGAGAGAGAGAGAGAGAGAGAGAGAGAGAGAGAGAGAGAGAGAGAGAGAGAGATGATGATGATGATGGAACTGAAAGATTATGAAGTAAAGAGATAAAGTTCATTTTAAAACTTGAGAAATGAAAAGGTGAATCTTAAGGGGAGGAGGAGGAGGAGGAGGAGGAGGAGGAGGAGGAGGAGGAGGGAGAGGATGAAACAACTTGATATAATGCAAAGAAAACTCCTTCTCTCCTCCTCCACCTCCTCCTCTCCTCTTCCTTCTTTTCTCCTCCTCCTCCTCCTCTTTCTCCTCCTCCTCCTCCTCCTCCTCCTATTCCTGTCTTTCCTCAACGCCTTTCTTCCTCTCAACTTCCATAAGCATTGCAAACGCCTTGAAATCTTGATCCAGGGTTGCAAACAGATGAATACTGAGAGAGAGAGAGAGAGAGAGAGAGAGAGAGAGAGAGAGAGAGAGAGAGAGAGAGAGAGAGAGAGAGAGAGAGAGAGAGAGAGAGAGAGAGAGAGAGAACCAGTATGAACGAAAGAAAAAAAAGAAAACCCAGAGAAGTTTAATGAAAAAAAAGAATATTGAACCTGACAACACAATTATTATTATTATTATTATTATTATTACCATCATCATCATCCTCTCTCTCCTATATCAACCTGTCTCTATCTCTCTCTCTCTCTCTCTCTGTGCTTCTGTCTATCTATTTATTTGGGTCTCTATATGTGCCTGTCTGTCTGTCTGTCTGTCTGTCTGTCTGTCTGTCTGTCTGTCTGTCTGTCCCTTCCCAAAAATCCGTCCCATTCAGAGACTCGTAACAAGAAGCCGAACTTTTATTGTTATTGAAATTTGGCTGCAAGTGTTTCAAGTCGTGTTATTCTCTCTCTCTCTCTCTCTCTCTCTCTCTCTCTCTCTCTCTCTCTCTCTCTCTCTCTCTCTCTCTCTCTCTCTCTCTCTCATCGGCGAGGAAGCTATCAATCTTCTATCATTTCTTATCATCCGCTCCGACTGTTCATTCACACGGGAATCTCAGCTCCTCTCTGCTCCCTCCCTCTCTCTCTTCTCTCTCTCTCTCTCCCTTTGCTTCCCTTTCCTCCAGCTCCCTCCGTTTATCCAGTGTCTCCCTCTCCCTTTCCCTCCCCATCCTTTAACGCTACTTCGCCTACCAACTGCAGTCATGAGAAGGAATTAAGGAGGAGAGAAGGAAAGGACCGTTAAGGTATATTAGTAAGTGTTTCCTCATAAACCAAGAAGGAAGGAAGGAAGGATGGAAGGATGGAAGGAAGGAAGGAAGGAAGGAAGGAAGGAAGGAAGGAAGGATGGAAGGATGGAAGGAAAGGAGGGAAAGAAGGATGGGAGGAAGAATAAATGGAATAATGGAAGAATCTTTGCATTGTTAAGTTAAATTATCACTTTTGCATTCATCTCTTTCTCTTTCTCTCTCTCTCTCTCTCTCTCTCTCTCTCTCTCTCTCTCTCTCTCTCTCTCTCTCTCTCTCTCTCTCTCTCCCAAAAATCATACGAAAATTTTAGAGAGAGTGAGAGAGAAAGAAAATAAAAAAAAATATATATAAATTACATCGGTTCCTCACTTTTAGATAAAGCAAAAACCTATAGACATATTAGGACACAATTGAGAGGAGGAGGAGGAGGAGGAGGAGGAGGAGGAGGAGGAGGAGGAGGAGGAGGAGGAGGAGGAGGAGGAAGGGCAAAGGAAGGTTATTGCATGATATCAAAAAATAAATAACCTTTCTATTTATTCTTTTCTACTTAATTTCATGTAACTTAATTTTTAGTCTTTGAAACTTAGTACAATTATGTTTTTACTTATTAAAGAGAGAGAGAGAGAGAGAGAGAGAGAGAGAGAGAGAGAGAGAGAGAGAGAGAGAGAGAGAGAGAGAGAGAGAGAGAGAGAGAGAGAGAGAGAGGGAGAGAGAGAATTCAGTCGTGCGTAAAATGATGTAGATCTTCAAAACGTGCTTTCTTTTACTGGTGTGTTCTTTTGCGTTATCTCTCTCTCTCTCTCTCTCTCTCTCTCTCTCTCTCTCTCTCTCTCTCTCTCTCTATTTTTTCCCCCTCCCACATTCCTTCTTTTATCGCATTCTCTCCTCATTCTCCTCATTAACATTATTCTCCTATCATTAATCTTTATCTGCTATACTCTATTATTAAATTTTTTTCTCCTCTCTCTCTCTCTCTCTCTCTCTCTCTCTCTCTCTCTCTCTCTCTCTCTCTCTCTCTCTCTCTAGCAAGTGTTTTTTTTAGGTATAAATATTCTAACACTGGAAGAGGAAGGAAGAAACACACACACACACACACACACACACACACACACACACACACACACACACACACACACACACACACACACACACACACACCTGTCGTCACCACAAGCGGCAAAGATGACAGGAAATAATGGTAACTAAGTGTTGACCTCGTACTTTGACCTTTGACCCTGCCCCCCCCCTCCCCCCCTCTCCTCCCCCTCGTCTTGTCCCTCTTCCTTCCTGTCGCATGTCACATAATAATTTCTTTCTCAGTTTCCTTCTTCTTCTTCTTCTTCTTCTTTTTTTCCTCTTCCTCTTTCTTCTCGTGTTTCCCTTGTTTCATGTTTCTCTCTATCTCTATCTTTTCTTTCTTTTTGGTTGTTGTTGTTCATTTTCTGGCTTATACTGTTTATCACATTCCTTTTATTCCTCATTTGTTATAATTTAGGATCAAGAATTTAACTTTTTTTTAAATTTTCTATTATTATTATTATTATTATTATTATTATTATTATTATTATTATCATTATTATTGTTATTATTATTGAATTAATTATCTTCACAATATAAATAAAAATATAAACTTGAACATAAGGAGACC
>JAPQNM010000028.1:57500-65000 GCA_029783475.1 Metacarcinus magister | reverse complement strand
TATAGATTCCATTGTATGTAACTAAGGTTTTCTGGCGTCTATAATATAAGTAACGTTATAATCCTTACTATTACACACACACACACACACACACACACACACACACACACACACACACACACACACACACACACATATTCTCTTTTTTTTTAACGTCAAGCGAATAAAAATAACATAAGGTAAAACCACAACATTCCTAAGAGAAAATTAGGAGAAAATAACATAATGAGGAGGTGGAGGAGGAGGAGGAGGAGGAGGAGGAGGAGGAGGAGCAGAAGTGTCATGATTCCACAACATTATCATATTAACGTAAGACAGATGGACAGAAAAACAAAGGAAGAAGAAAAAAAAAACTTGATACAGACAAGTTTACCTTCGCTCACATGGCTCCTCTTAACCACCACCACCACCACCACCACCACCACCACCACCACCACCACCACCACCACCACCACCATCACCACTCCTACCAATATGCACTCACTTTCCTGCAAATATCAGTGTAGAAATTCAAAGGCAGTGTGGGAAGAGCAGATTGAGTGTAGCGTTTCGTGTGTGTGTATGTGTGTGTGTGTGTGTGTGTGTGTGTGTGTGTGTGTGTGTGTGTGTGTGTGTGTGTGTGTACATGGACCACACTTTTCACCACAATAAAGTTACCTTCCTCTCGCTTCGTCTGCTTTTTCACAATTTATCGCATTTCGTTTTTGAACCTATGAATATTTTTCCCAAACACGACTCTTCTTTCCCTTCACAAATTTTCTTTTATTTTTTTTATTTTGGTCTAAAGAAAAATTTCCCTCAATTCTTCTTATCTTATTTTTTTCCCCCTTTTTTCCTTATTTTCCTAGACACAATATTCCTGATCACTCCATTAAATGTTATGATTATACATATTATATTATATTTGCTTATCTTTCAGTTATCAGTTATTCATAGTGGTTTCAATACCTTTCCTGTTTGATGTGGGATTACTGTGTGTGTGTGTGTGTGTGTGTGTGTGTGTGTGTGTGTGTGTGTGTGTGTGGGTGTGTCTTTAATACCTACATAACAGCAACAACAATAACAAAAACCAGCAAAACACACACACACCCACACATACACATACACACACATACACACACATAATCACATCGTCACAAGCATCTCTTCACCTCTTCACCTGACCTGACCTCCGGAAATGGCAGGTCAGGGGTCAAAAGAGTCCATATGTCTAACTACCATAAAGGTCTCAACGCTTTGCAATAATTATTCATGAGTTTATATGAATGTTTTATTTCTCACGTTTATAATTACACACTACATTTCCGGCTACAAGGGAGGCTGATGATGATGATGATGATGATGATGATGATGATGATGATGATGTTAATGATGATACTACGACTATTATTACTTCTACTAATTTTACTACTACTACTACTACTACTACTACTACTACTACTACTACTACTACTACTACTATTACTATTACTACTACTATTAAGCTGCACTAATGATAACTACTCTCGGGTAATTTGCAAGCAGTTTGGGTTTGGTATCTTGAAGGTAATTTCCTTAATGTTCAGATTATGTGTCTCATTAACTATATATGAAAAAAAGAAAGAAGAAAAAAATAATTGATAAGGTAACCAATACTCATTTTCTGTCTATAATACCTAAAAAAAAGAATAAATAAAAAAATAAATAAATAAAAAAAAAACAGGACACATTTATGCTTTTAAAAGGTATCAATATGCATAAAAAATCATTTAGTATAGGAGTAATTTCCATATTTCTTTCCTACCTTTCTTTCCTCTAATATAAAATCTAAATATAAAACAAAATAACTATAAGGTAATATACTTCTATACATAACAAACATTTCTATATATATATGACTTCAAGAACACGGTAATAGAAGAGTTTGTCCTACGCCCCCTCGCCCCGCCCCGCCCCGCCCCGCCCCGCCTTGTTATGGTCTACAACTCTACGGGATTTTGGCGCCAATATAAAGGATTTTTTGGCGCCAATAAAACCCTACCTGAAGACCAACAACAAAGGACTCATTAAGACCTGAGGAGACTGTACAGGTGAGGCTAATGGGGCGCGGCAAACCTGGAGGAGGAGGAAGAGGAGGAGGAGGAGGAGGAGGAGGAGGAGGAAGAGGAGGAGGAGGAGGAGGAAAAGGTCAAACAACATAATGAAAGTTACATACATTGAAAACACTTGAAGAAACAGAGAGAACAAAATAAAGAAAGGAGAGAGGAAAAACGTTGAAGGGATGAGTGAATGAGGAGGAAGAAGGAAGAAGGGAGGAGAGAGAGGAGGCAGAAAAGGTAATAGGGAGAGTGGGAGAGAGAGAGGGAGTTAACGAGGAAGGGAGAGAAGGAAGTTAAGTTTTAAGGAAGGGAGGGACAGGAGGGCGAGGATAAGAAAAAGGAAAGGAAGAGGAGGAGGAGGAGGAGGAGGAGGAGGAGGAGGAGGAGGAGGAGGAGGAGGAGGAGGAGGAGGAGGCGATTACATTACGATGCGGCACTAATGTAAGGGGTCGTGTGTGAGTCTGTGTAAGGAAGGAGGAGGAGGAGGAGGAGGAGGAGGAGGAGGAGGAGGAGGAGGAGGAGGAGGAGGAGGAGGAGGAGGAGGAGGAGGGACTATCTACGCCTCCCCAACCTATCACCTGAAATGTGTAATAAATTTTCTCTTAAAGAGGTGTGGGGCTGTCTGTTTGTCCCCCTCCCCCCCTTCCCTCCCTCCCTCCTTCCTTCCACCCTCCTTCCCTCCCTCTTTTCTCTGCTGTCTAACTTATCTACTTCCTCTCCTTCTCTCTCTCTCTCTCTCTCTCTCTCTCTCTCTCTCTCTCTCTCTCTCTCTCTCTCTCTCTCTCTCTCTCTCGTAATAGTAGTAGTAGTAGTAGTGTCAGAGGAAGAAACTGGAAGGTAGAAAAGAAAGAAATGGGAGGAGGAGGAGGAGGAGGAGAAGAGGAGGAAAATATGTATAGAAGAGGAGGTGTGGCAGAGCAAGGCGGAGGATGCTTGGGAGGGAAGGAGAGGAGAGGAGAGGAGAGAGGAGAGAACTGGAGGGACAAGAAGAAGCTGGTAGGTATGTGCGTGTGTGTGTGTGTGTGCGTGTGTGTGTGGGTGAGTGGGTGGGTGTGGGTGAGGGGGAGGAGAGGAGGGGAGTGGGTGAGGGTCTGTGTGGAGGGTGGTGTTGGGGGTGAGTGGGGGTGAGGGGGGTGAGTGGGGTGAGTAAGGGGGGAGGGGGGTGGGGGGAGGGTCAGCAGCATCCCGTCACGATACAATCTTATTATATCGTCAGGACAAAGCCTCAGCGACACCCCCACAGCGCACTGGACCTTGCCCCAACCTGCCCCCAAAACCCGATCTAGACTCCCTCCTCTTCCTCCTCCTCCTCCTCCTCCTCTTCTTCTCCTTCTTCTTCCTCCTCTCCCTAAGGTGCATTCAAGCCCATCCTTCACATCTCGTACATTCCGAAAAACCTACACTATCCTCCTCCTCCTCCTCCTCCTCCTTCTTCGTCTTCGTCTTCGTCTTCTCCTCCTCCTCCTTTTCATACAACTTTCTCATGTGTATCTCCATAATGTATTCCAGTATTGCTCTCCACTTACACTTACACACACACACACACACACACACACACACACACACCCACACACACACAGTTACATACATACACACACTTATATACATACATACATATACATACACACATTTTCAAGTCCACTTCAATACATCATTACATTATAAGTCCCACACATTTCCGAGCCTCTTAACATGCTCCAAACAGATAACACGTTCCCGCCTCGAGTTATTATCTAAATGGAAGTGATAAAGATTAACAGATAACAGCCTCCAACAGGTAGGAAAGTACATAGGTGCGCCTCAACACACCTGACGCACGCACACAGGTAAGTTTGTCCCGGTATTATCACCTTTATCATCAACGTTACGAAGACAGGTGTGGTGGTGGTGGTGGTGGTGGTGGTGGTAATGAGTTATGTCTGTATGTCTGTTTTACCTGTTGTGTTTCTCTGTTCTATCTGTTTCTTCTACGTTTGTTAGCTTTGTATTCTCTAACTATCTTTTGTTTATCATTTTATATGTTTCGTAACTTCTTTTTTTTATCATCTATCAACTTCCATCATAAGAAAATAAGTTTCGTTCAGCTTATTTCACTCACTATATATTACGAGTCTTCAATATTTCACACGCATGAGAATCTTACATAAAAAAAAAAAGAGAGAAAGAATTTAGATATCCGGAGGGAGGAAAAGATTGAAAAGATTCCATTCTATCATTTTGTGTTTTCATTAATGTCTATCATCGTCACTTCCTCTATCAGCAGAATTTACCTGACGTGAGGGGCAGGTGACGAGGCTTAGCTAAGTTCAGTTAAGTCAGTGCATTCTTCTTTACCTAGACAAGAATTAGTTAAGTTCAGTCAGTATTTTCCTCTTTACCTAGACAAAAATGAGTTAAGTTCAGTCAATATTTTCCTGTTAACGTATAAGTCTACAAAATAAAGTCATTAATCTGTCTGTACCATTAAGTTGAATATGAAAGAGTAAATGTGTTCTTTCACTACTAATCTGGACGAGTCAAAAGGTATGTCCTTCCCTCCTTCTCTCCCCCAACCACACACACACACACACACACACACACACAGGATTGGCAGTGACGTTAGTATTGGAATTATTCACTGCTGCAAGGATTATAACACCGGTTTTTCTGTCTATTAGTATTTGCATTTATTTGTCATGCTATTTTTCCTTCACGTGCACTCAAGCGAGAAAGATTGGGAGGAGGAGGAGAATGGGCAGGCTTTAATTTGGGAGGGAAATGTGTACTCTGTGGCGTGGTTAATGAGGTGGTAATGTGGGGGTGTTGTGTGGAGGTGAGGGAGTGGGTGGTGGGAGTAATGAGGGGGTGGTGATGGTGGTGGTGGTGGTGGTGATGGTTACGTTGACTTGCAAAGGTGAATGGTTTGTGTGTGTGTGTGTGTGAAGTAAGATTATCGTTTTTATCCTTCTATTCTCCCTCTTTAATTCCTCCCTACACTACCCTCTTAACCTTACCTTCCCACACCCTTTATGTATCTCCCTTTCTTTCTATATCTCTCTCCCTAACTTCCTCCTCCTCCTCCTCCTCCTCCACCTGTGCAGTGAAGGCAAGCGTGGAGTGTTTTCCCACAATCAAGACCTCAATCACAACTTAACTACCTGTCATTACCTTGTTTTTCCTTTTACATTAGTGTCAAGGAGTAATCACGTTTCATACCTGTCACTGTTTTCCTGCGACACACACACGAACACACACACACCCACACACACACACACACACACACACACACACACATGTCCCTTAAATTAATTCGTTTCCTTTGCTATTATTTATTTTTTATTTATTTTTTTTTACGTGTATTTCTTACTTAGTTTTCCTGTGTCTTTCTTTACTGTTCATCAATAATTTTCTTTCTCTCTCTCTCTCTCTCTCTCTCTCTCTCTCTCTCTCTCTCTCTCTCTCTCTCTCTCTCTTTCCCTACCCTTGACACACCCACACACACACATACACACACACACACACGCACAGGGTGGAGGAGAAGGAGATAACCGAAGGAGGAAAGATAATGGAGGAAACATTGAAGGAGGAAGAAACGATAGAAAGAAAGAAAGAAAGAAAGAAAGAAAGGCTGTCGGAGAAAACGAAAAGGAAATAGCAAAGTTTTTTCCTTAACTTTGTTTTTCTCCTACAAACATCGATGCAGATCCCGAATTGTTGTCTTTCTCTCTCTCTCTCTCTCTCTCTCTCTCTCTCTCTCTCTCTCTCTCTCTCTCTCTCTCTCTCTCTCTCTCTCTCTCTCTCTCTCTCTCTCTCGTCATACCTTCCACCTCGCAAAATCTTCTTTACCTCCAAAACCATTCCCCTAACTTTATACACACTCCCTTCACCTCCTTCCCCTCCCGCCCTCCCCCCTTCCCCTCCCCCGCCCCCCCTCGTGTCTCTCCCCTCTTTTGTCCCCTCGGAGGCCCACAACACCGAGGGGAACCTGTCTGAGGCGGAGATAAGGTAGATAAGAAGGGAAATGAGGTGAGACAACAAGGAAAATACAGGGCGAGAGAGAGAGAGAGAGAGAGAGAGAGAGAGAGAGAGAGAGAGAGAGAGAGAGAGAGAGAGAGAGAGAGGAGAGAGAGAGAGAGAGAGAGAGAGAGAGAGAGCTTTTCCTCCTCCCCTTATTTCCCCTCACTGTCACCCTTTTCCCCTTATCCTATATCCATTACTCCACACCACTCCACTCCCTCACACTTCCTCCCTCTCCTCCTTCACTCCATCTCCTCTCTCCTTCCCTCTTCTCCTCCCTCCTTCTCTCTCCTCCTCCACTTCCAAACACTCTTCTCCCTTCCTTCATTGGCTGTATTTCCCTCTTCCCATCTCTCTTCCTCTCACCTTTCTTATTCCTCCTCCTCATCCTCCTCCTCCTCTTTCCACCCACACTCCCTTTGACACCAGTCCTCCTCCTCCTCCTCTTCCTCCTCCTCGACAAAGTGTGAACTCTTACACTAATACTGAGGACTTAACGGCATGGGGAAGGGAGGGGAAGGGAGGAAGGAGAGAAGAAGGGGAGAGGGAAGGTAAGAGGGTAAGGGGAAATATTTTTAAAGGGGGGTCACGTTTGCCTAAGGTTTAAGGGCGGCATATCAAAGGCTGGAAGGTTCTTTAATGTTTTCTCTCTCTTCTCTCTTCTCTCTCTCTCTCTCTCTCTCTCTCTCTCTCTCTCTCTCTCTCTCTCTCTCTCTCTCTCTCTCTTTTCTCCCCTCTCATCTTTGATCCGTCTTAGTCAGAATACGATGAGGGGAAAGGTAGAGTAATTAGCTGTGAGGAAAATTAAAGGAAAAAAAATTCTTTCCCCTCGCGACGTTATAAAAAAAGGGGAAAATGCACTCCGTAGCAATAATTCAAAGGAAAAAAAAATGAAAATCTACGCAATGAGAGGAAAAAACATGAAGATGATGAGGAAAATGTTAGGAAAATGATCTTTATAGAGAAAAAAAAGAAAGAAAGAAATGGAATGAATGAAAAAATGTATCAAATTGTAATGTAATAAAAAAAAAGAAGGAAGGATAAAAAAAAATGGATCGGTAATGCTTAAAAATAAATAAAATAAATAACTAATGTAATTATGCAAAACACAGCAAGAATTAAAAGCTGCATCGGAACAACAATAATGATGCAATTAATGATGAACAATAATTACATATCATATGCAAATTTTATGAACCCAATTGTATTTTTAATTATTTTTTTTTCAACGTTAATATTACATCATTCTGGACACGAGCTAAAAAAAAAAAAGAGGTTTATTATACATCTGGCAACACTTACTCCTTTCACACTTAATTCTATATCTTTTCTTTATATACTAACACACACACACACACACACACACACACACATACACACACACCTTGCCCCTCATACAGGAAACAAAAACACGTGTCCCTATCAT
>JAPQNM010000028.1:35000-52500 GCA_029783475.1 Metacarcinus magister | reverse complement strand
TGAGTCATTAGTTTATTAAGCAATCGTTGATGAGGTACTTTATCAAAGGCCTTTTGAAAATCCAGATATATGACATCTACTGCTCTGCTTTCATCGTACGCGTCAAAAATATTGTGGAAGAAGTCTAATAAGTTAGTTAAACATGAACGTTTATTACGAAAACCATGCTGTGAGGGTTTTATTATATCGTTGTCTTCAAGGAATATCACCACATTGTCACGAATGATTGTCTCCATTAATTTACATACACCTGATGTCAGACTGATTGGCCTATAATTTCCGGGTTTGTTCTATGACTCATAATTACGCAGTAAAATAAATCTTTATATTTATATAAAAACATGATTTTCCTCCTCATTTTCTCGAAAGCTATTAGAGATATTGGAAATATCATTGCAGCATCTGCTGGACCTAATTAAACTGTACAATTGATATTATGAATATTTGTTGTATGACTAAAAATTACGCAGTAAAATAAATCTTTATATTTATATAAAAACATGACTTTCCTCCTCATTTTCTCGAAAGCTATTAGAGATATTGGAAATATCATTGCAGCATCTGATGGACCTAATTAAACTGTACAACTGATATTATGAATATTTGTTGTATGACTAATAATTACGCAGTAAAATAAATCTTTATATTTATATAAAAACATGACTTTCCTCCTCATTTTCTCGAAAGCTATTAGAGATATTGGAAATATCATTGCAGCATCTGATGGACCTAATTAAACTGTACAACTGATATTATGAATATTTGTTGTATGACTAATAATTACGCAGTAAAATAAATCTTTATATTTATATAAAAACATGACTTTCCTCCTCATTTTCTCGAAAGCTATTAGAGATATTGGAAATATCATTGCAGCATCTGATGGACCTAATTAAACTGTACAACTGATATTATGAATATTTGTTGTATGACTAATAATTACGCAGTAAAATAAATCTTTATATTTATATAAAAACATGAATTTCCTCTTCATTTTCTCGAAAGCTATTAGAGATATTGCAAATATCATTGCAGCATCTGATGGACCTAATTAAACTGTACAACTGATATTATGAATATTTGTTCTATGACTCATAACTACGCAGTAAAATAAATCTTTATATTTATATAAAAACATGACATTCCTCCTCATTTTCTCGAAAGCTATTAGAGATATTGGAAATATCACTGCAGCTTCTGATAGACCTAATTAAACTGTAAAACTGAAATTATGAATATTGTTTCTATGACTAATAATTACGCAGTAAAATTAAACTTTATATTTATATACAAACATGACTTTCCTTCTCATTTTCTCGAAAGCTATTAGAGATATTGGAAATATCACTGCAGCATCTGATAGACCTAATTAAACTGTAAAACTGAAATTATGAATATTGTTTCTATGACTAATAATTACGCAGTAAAATTAAACTTTATATTTATATAAAAACATGACTTTCCTCCTAATTTTCTCGAAAGCTATTAAAGATATTGGAAATATCATTACAGCATCTGATACACCTAATTAAACTGTACAACTGTCATTATGAATATTTGTTCTATGACTAATAATTACTCAGTAAAATGAAACTTAATATTTCTATATAAACATAACTTTTCTCCTCATTTCCTCGAAAGCTATTAGAGATATTGGAAATATCATTGCAGCATCTGATACACCTAATTAAACTGTACAACTGTCATTATTAATATTTGTTCTATGACTAATAATTACGCAGTAAAATAAAACTTAATATTTATATAAAAACATGAATTTCCTCCTCATTTTCTCGAAAGCTATTAGAGATATTGGAAATATCATTGCAGCATCTGCTAGACCTATTAAACTGTACAATTGATATTATGAATATTTGTTGTATGACTAAAAATTACGCAGTAAAATAAATCTTTATATTTATATAAAAAACATGACTTTCCTCCTCATTTTCTCGAAAGCTATTAGAGATATTGGAAATATCATTGCAGCATCTGATGGACCTAATTAAACTGTACAACTGATATTATAATATTTGTTGTATGACTAATAATTACGCAGTAAAATAAATCTTTATATTTATATAAAAACATGAATTTCCTCTTCATTTTCTCGAAAGCTATTAGAGATATTGGAAATATCATTGCAGCATCTGATGGACCTAATTAAACTGTACAACTGATATTATGAATATTTGTTCTATGACTCATAACTACGCAGTAAAATAAATCTTTATATTTATATAAAAACATGACATTCCTCCTCATTTTCTCGAAAGCTATTAGAGATATTGGAAATATCATTGCAGCATCTGATGGACCTAATTAAACTGTACAACTGATATTATGAATATTTGTTGTATGACTAATAATTACGCAGTAAAATAAATCTTTATATTTATATAAAAACATGATTTTCCTCCTCATTTTCTCGAAAGCTATTAGAGATATTGGAAATATCATTGCAGCATCTGATACACCTAATTAAACTGTACAACTGATATTATGAATATTTGTTCTATGACTAATAATTACGCAGTAAAATAAACTTAATATTTATATAAAAACATGAATTTCCTCCTCATTTTCTCGAAAGCTATTAGAGATATTGGAAATATCATTGCAGCATCTGATAGACCTAATTAAACTGTACAACTGATATTATGAATATTTGTTGTATGACTAAAATTACGCAGTAAAATAAACTTTATATTTATATAAAAACATGACTTTCCTCCTCATTTTCTCGAAAGCTATTAGAGATATTGGAAATATCATTGCAGCATCTGATAGACCTAATTAAACTGTACAACTGATATTATGAATATTTGTTCTATGACTAATAATTACGCAGTAAAATAAACTTTATATTTATATAAAAACATGAATTTCCTCCTCATTTTCTCGAAAGCTATTAGAGATATTGGAAATATCATTGCAGCATCTGATGGACCTAATTAAACTGTACAACTGATATTATGAATATTTGTTCTATGACTCATAACTACGCAGTAAAATAAATCTTTATATTTATATAAAAACATGACATTCCTCCTCATTTTCTCGAAAGCTATTAGAGATATTGGAAATATCATTGCAGCATCTGATAGACCTAATTAAACTGTAAAACTGAAATTATGAATATTTGTTTCTATGACTAATAATTACGCAGTAAAATGAAACTTTATATTTATATAAAACATGACTTTCCTCCTCATTTTCTCGAAAGCTATTAGAGATATTGGAAATATCATTGCAGCATCTGATAGACCTAATTAAACTGTAAAACTGAAATTATGAATATTTGTTCTATGACTAATAATTACGCAGTAAAATAAATCTTTATATTTATATAAAAACATGACTTTCCTCCTAATTTTCTCGAAAGCTATTAGAGATATTGGAAATATCATTACAGCATCTGATACACCTAATTAAACTGTACAACTGTCATTATGAATATTTGTTCTATGACTAATAATTACTCAGTAAAATGAAACTTAATATTTCTATATAAACATAACTTTTCTCCTCATTTCCTCGAAAGCTATTAGAGATATTGGAAATATCATTGCAGCATCTGATACACCTAATTAAACTGTACAACTGTCATTATTAATATTTGTTCTATGACTAATAATTACGCAGTAAAATGAAACTTAATATTTATATAAAAACATGAATTTCCTCCTCATTTTCTCGAAAGCTATTAGAGATATTGGAAATATCATTGCAGCATCTGCTGGACCTAATTAAACTGTACAATTGATATTATGAATATTTGTTGTATGACTAAAAATTACGCAGTAAAATAAATCTTTATATTTATATAAAAAACATGACTTTCCTCCTCATTTTCTCGAAAGCTATTAGAGATATTGGAAATATCATTGCAGCATCTGATGGACCTAATTAAACTGTACAACTGATATTATAAATATTTGTTGTATGACTAATAATTACGCAGTAAAATAAATCTTTATATTTATATAAAAACATGAATTTCCTCTTCATTTTCTCGAAAGCTATTAGAGATATTGGAAATATCATTGCAGCATCTGATGGACCTAATTAAACTGTACAACTGATATTATGAATATTTGTTCTATGACTCATAACTACGCAGTAAAATAAATCTTTATATTTATATAAAAACATGACATTCCTCCTCATTTTCTCGAAAGCTATTAGAGATATTGGAAATATCATTGCAGCATCTGATAGACCTGATTAAAATCTACTACTGTCATTATGAATATTTTCACTAGTACTAATAAATACTGAATTTTACTTTTTTTTAAATTACTTTCTTCCTCGTTTTCTCGAAAGCTATTAGAGATATTGGAAATATCATTGCATCATCTGATACACTTAATTCAACTGTACAACTGATATTATGAATATTTGTTCTATGACTAATAATTACGCAGTAAAATAAAACCGTATTTTTATATAAAAACATGATTTTCCTCCTCATTTTCTCGAAAGCTATTAGAGATATTGGAAATATCACTGCAGCATCTGATAGACCTAATTAAACTGTAAAACTGAAATTATGAATATTGTTTCTATGACTAATAATTACGCAGTAAAATTAAACTTTATATTTATATAAAAACATGATTTTCCTCCTAATTTTCTCGAAAGCTATTAGAGATATTGGAAATATCATTACAGCATCTGATACACCTAATTAAACTGTACAACTGTCATTATGAATATTTGTTCTATGACTAATAATTACGCAGTAAAATGAAACTTAATATTTATATAAAAACATGACTTTCCTCCTCATTTTCTCGAAAGCTATTAGAGATATTGGAAATATCATTGCAGCATCTGATAGACCTAATTAAACTGTACAACTGATATTATGAATATTTGTTCTATGACTAATAATTACGCAGTAAAATAAACTTTATATTTATATAAAAACATGACTTTCCTCCTCATTTTCTCGAAAGCTATTAGAGATATTGGAAATATCATTGCAGCATCTGATACACCTAATTAAACTGTACAACTGTCATTATGAATATTTGTTCTATGACTAATAATTACGCAGTAAAATGAAACTTAATATTTATATAAAACATGACTTTTCCTCCTCATTTTCTCGAAAGCTATTAGAGATATTGGAAATATCATTGCAGCATCTGATACACCTAATTAAACTGTACAACTGTCATTATGAATATTTGTTCTATGACTAATAATTACGCAGTAAAATGAAACTTAATATTTATATAAAAACATGAATTTCCTCCTCATTTTCTCGAAAGCTATTAGAGATATTGGAAATATCATTGCAGCATCTGCTGGACCTAATTAAACTGTACAATTGATATTATGAATATTTGTTGTATGACTAAAAATTACGCAGTAAAATAAATCTTTATATTTATATAAAAAACATGACTTTCCTCCTCATTTTCTCGAAAGCTATTAGAGATATTGGAAATATCATTGCAGCATCTGATGGACCTAATTAAACTGTACAACTGATATTATAAATATTTGTTGTATGACTAATAATTACGCAGTAAAATAAATCTTTATATTTATATAAAAACATGAATTTCCTCCTCATTTTCTCGAAAGCTATTAGAGATATTGGAAATATCATTGCAGCATCTGATGGACCTAATTAAACTGTACAACTGATATTATGAATATTTGTTCTATGACTCATAACTACGCAGTAAAATAAATCTTTATATTTATATAAAAACATGACATTCCTCCTCATTTTCTCGAAAGCTATTAGAGATATTGGAAATATCATTGCAGCATCTGATAGACCTGATTAAAATCTACTACTGTCATTATGAATATTTTCACTAGTACTAATAAATACTGAATTTTACTTTTTTTAGAATTACTTTCTTCCTCGTTTTCTCGAAAGCTATTAGAGATATTGGAAATATCATTGCATCATCTGATACACCTAATTCAACTGTACAACTGATATTATGAATATTTGTTCTATGACTAATAATTACGCAGTAAAATAAAACCGTATTTTTATATAAAAACATGATTTTCCTCCTCATTTTCTCGAAAGCTATTAGAGATATTGGAAATATCACTGCAGCATCTGATAGACCTAATTAAAATGTAAAACTGAAATTATGAATATTGTTTCTATGACTAATAATTACGCAGTAAAATTAAACTTTATATTTATATAAAAACGTGACTTTCCTCCTAATTTTCTCGAAAGCTATTAGAGATATTGGAAATATCATTACAGCATCTGATACACCTAATTAAACTGTACAACTGTCATTATGAATATTTGTTCTATGACTAATAATTACTCAGTAAAATGAAACTTAATATTTCTATATAAACATAACTTTTCTCCTCATTTCCTCGAAAGCTATTAGAGATATTGGAAATATCATTGCAGCATCTGATACACCTAATTAAACTGTACAACTGTCATTATAATATTTGTTCTATGACTAATAATTACGCAGTAAAATGAAACTTAATATTTATATAAAAACATGAATTTCCTCCTCATTTTCTCGAAAGCTATTAGAGATATTGGAAATATCATTGCAGCATCTGCTGGACCTAATTAAACTGTACAATTGATATTATGAATATTTGTTGTATGACTAAAATTACGCAGTAAAATAAATCTTTATATTTATATAAAAAACATGACTTTCCTCCTCATTTTCTCGAAAGCTATTAGAGATATTGGAAATATCATTGCAGCATCTGATGGACCTAATTAAACTGTACAACTGATATTATAAATATTTGTTGTATGACTAATAATTACGCAGTAAAATAAATCTTTATATTTATATAAAAACATGAATTTCCTCTTCATTTTCTCGAAAGCTATTAGAGATATTGGAAATATCATTGCAGCATCTGATGGACCTAATTAAACTGTACAATTGATATTATGAATATTTGTTCTATGACTCATAACTACGCAGTAAAATAAATCTTTATATTTATATAAAAACATGACATTCCTCCTCATTTTCTCGAAAGCTATTAGAGATATTGGAAATATCATTGCAGCATCTGATAGACCTGATTAAAATCTACTACTGTCATTATGAATATTTTCACTAGTACTAATAAATACTGAATTTTACTTTTTTTAGAATTACTTTCTTCCTCGTTTTCTCGAAAGCTATTAGAGATATTGGATATATCATTGCATCATATGATACACTTAATTCAACTGTACAACTGATATTATGAATATTTGTTCTATGACTAATAATTACGCAGTAAAATAAAACCGTATTTTTATATAAAAACATGATTTTCCTCCTCATTTTCTCGAAAGCTATTAGAGATATTGGAAATATCACTGCAGCATCTGATAGACCTAATTAAAATGTAAAACTGAAATTATGAATATTGTTTCTATGACTAATAATTACGCAGTAAAATTAAACTTTATATTTATATAAAAACGTGACTTTCCTCCTAATTTTCTCGAAAGCTATTAGAGATATTGGAAATATCATTACAGCATCTGATACACCTAATTAAACTGTACAACTGTCATTATGAATATTTGTTCTATGACTAATAATTACTTAGTAAAATGAAACTTAATATTTATATAAAAACATGAATTTCCTCCTCATTTTCTCGAAAGCTATTAGAGATATTGGAAATATCATTGCAGCATCTGCTAGACCTAATTAAACTGTACAATTGATATTATGAATATTTGTTGTATGACTAAAAATTAAGCAGTTAAATAAATCTTTATATTTATATAAAAAACATGACTTTCCTCCTCATTTTCTCGAAAGCTATTAGAGATATTGGAAATATCATTGCAGCATCTGATGGACCTAATTAAACTCTACAACTGATATTATAAATATTTGTTGTATGACTAATAATTACGCAGTAAAATAAATCTTTATATTTATATAAAAACATGAATTTCCTCTTCATTTTCTCGAAAGCTATTAGAGATATTGGAAATATCATTGCAGCATCTGATGGACCTAATTAAACTGTACAACTGATATTATGAATATTTGTTCTATGACTCATAACTACGCAGTAAAATAAATCTTTATATTTATATAAAAACATGACATTCCTCCTAATTTTCTCGAAAGCTATTATAGATATTAGAAATATCATTGCAGCATCTGATAGACCTGATTAAAATCTACTACTGTCATTATGAATATTTTCACTAGTACTAATAAATACTGAATTTTACTTTTTTTAAAATTACTTACTTCCTCGTTTTCTCGAAAGCTATTAGAGATATTGGAAATATCATTGCAGCATCTGATACACTTAATTCAACTGTACAACTGATATTATGAATATTTGTTCTATGACTAATAATTACGCAGTAAAATAAAACCGTATTTTTATATAAAAACATGATTTTCCTCCTCATTTTCTCGAAAGCTATTAGAGATATTGGAAATATCACTGCAGCATCTGATAGACCTAATTAAACTGTAAAACTGAAATTATGAATATTTGTTCTATGACTAATAATTACGCAGTAAAATGAAACTTAATATTTATTTAAAAACATGAATTTCCTCCTCATTTTCTCGAAAGTTATTAAAGATATTGGAAATATCATTGCAGCATCTGATACACCTAATTAAACTGTACAACTGATATTATGAATATTTGTTCTATGACTAATAATAACGCAGTAAAATGAAACTTTATATTTATATAAAAACATGACTTTCCTCCTTATTTTCCCGAAAGTTATTAGAAATATTTGAAATATCATTGCAGCATCTGATACACCTAATTAAACTGTACAACTGTCATTATGAATATTTGTTTTATGACTAATAATTACGCAGTAAAATGAAACTTAATATTTATATAAAAACATGACTTTCCTCCTCATTTTCCCGAAAGCTATTAGAGATATTGGAAATATCATTGCAGATTCTGATATTTTATCTTTTACCCATGGCGCCGGTAGGCTTCAGGGAGACCTTAGATGGTTGGCTTCCGCCCGTTAGTAGCGCTGGTTAGATTTTTTAAGTGACGCCTTGTTTCCTCTTATTGATAGGCTCATGCTGCTAGCGGAAGCTCCTCGCGCATATAACGTTGCAGTCCCGGCGAGGATGGTGTTATGGCAGCATGTGGGTGATCTTAGGCCACTCGGCGGTAGTAACGAAGAAAAGTGGCCAGCCCGTACCGAGGCTCGAACGCGGGACCCTGAGCTGGTATGCCCGACCGCTAGCCACTAGATCACCGCCTCCCATATACCTAAATAAACTGTACAACTGTCATTATGAATATTTGTTCTATGACTAATAATTACGCAGTAAAATGAAACTTAATATTTATTTAAAAACATGAATTTCCTCCTCATTTTCTCGAAAGCCATTAAAGATATTGGAAATATCATTGCAGCTTCTGATAGAAGAGGAGGAGGAGGAGGAGGAGGAGGAGGAGGAGGAGGAGGAGGAGGAGGAGGAGGAGGAAGGAGGAAGGATTGAATGGGTACGTAAGAGAGAGAGAGAGAGAGAGAAGAGAGAGAGAGAGAGAGAGAGAGAGAGAGAGAGAGAGAGAGAGAGAGAGAGAGAGAGAGAGAGAGAGAGAGAGAGAGAGAGAGAGAGAGAGAGAGCCTGGTGTGAAAGTGGGTAAGCGAAGGTTAGTCTGAATGGCATGGAGGGGAAGGGAGGGGAAGGGGAAGGGAAAGGGGAAGGGGAGGGGAGGAGGTAGAAAGGAAGGGAAAAAAACCAATGATAAATGAGAGGAGGAAAGAATTCAAGCGTTAAACAAACACATAATAAAAATAAAAAGGAAAAAAATATAGAGATACGAAAATAAATAAAAAATAAAATAGAATAAAGAAAAAAAAATATATAATCACACTTACAAAAAAAAGCAGCCAGACTATAACACACACACACAAACACACACACACACACACACACACACACACACACACACACACACACACACACACACACACACACACACAGGGTTCGCAAAGAAAACGGTAAACACGTAATGGACTCTCAACAGAAAACGAACACAAACATTTATTGACTGAAATCAAAATGAAACTCAGACAAACAGACAGTTTTATGATCTGGAAGGAAAGATAAGGAGGAGGAGGAGGAGGAGGAGGAGGAGGAGGAGGAGGAGGAGGAGGAGAGAAAGACAGAGAGGAATGAAAGGGGAAAAAAATCATGGCAAGGAAAATATTTACGAAGCAAAACTCGAAGGAAAGGAATTGAGAAAATAAAAGATTGGCGAGGAGGAGGAGGAGGAGGAGGAGGAGGAGGAGGAGGAGGAGGAGGAGGAGGAGTAAAAAAAAAGAAGAAAAGGGCAGGAAGGGAAGGATGAGGATTAACGTGTGTGTGTGTGTGTGTGTGTGTGTGTGTGTGTGTGTGTGTGTGTGTGTGTGTGTGTGTGTGTGTGTATGTGTGTGTGTGCATGTGTGTGAATAAAACGAGGGATAGGGAAGGAGGAGAAGGAGAAGAAGGAGAAAGAGAAAGAGGAGGAGGAAGAGGAGGAGAAGTAGGAGGAGGAGGAGGAGAAGAAATTTTAAAGAGAGGATGGAAAGAAGTTTTTAGACGACAAGAGAGGACGAGTTTCTAAAACCAGATAAATATTTCAAAGGATTAGGAGGAGGAGGAGGAGGAGGAGGAGGAGGAGGAGGAGGAGGAGGAGGAGGGAGAAAGGAAGGGAAAGGAATAGCAAAAACTTGAAGGGGTGCAAACGAAATACATATTGGAACATACATTTGTGGTGGTGGTGGTGGTGGTGGTGGTGGTGGTGGTGTGGTGGTGGTGGTGGTTGTGGTGGTGGTGGTGGTGGTGGTGGTGGTGAAGGGAAGACTATAGAAGGGAAGGCTCTGAAGGGGAAGAGGAAGGTCGCCCTCTGACCTTAGTATAGACAGTGACCTCCATTGGTTCAAGGAGGAGGAGGAGGAGGAGGAGGAGGAGGAGGAGGAGGAGGAGGAGGAGGAGGAGGAGGAGGAGGAGGAATAAAGGGTAGAGGTGGAAAGGGTGGGTCAGGGGGGAGGTAGGGGTTGTGAATGGAAGGTAAATTTCACCATTATGAATGAGAGAGAGAGAGAGAGAGAGAGAGAGAGAGAGAGAGAGAGAGAGAGAGAGAGAGAGAGAGAGAGAGAGAGAGAGAGACTATCTCATACAATAAAGGCACAAAGTAAACTATATAAATTCAATACTATAGTCTCTCTCTCTCTCTCTCTCTCTCTCTCTCTCTCTCTCTCCTCTCGCTTAAAATCGCCGTTCTTTGAAGAGGTTCTGTAAGTCGCCATATTGCTACTCCTAAAAAGGGGGCGAGAAAGTCATCAGTCGGCCATATATGAAGCCTTAATTCGGCCATATTGACACGGTAACCACACCTGAATACGTGATAAATTGTGACGCCTGTGCTTGTTTGTATCTTCTTCCTTCTTCCTCTCCCTTTCCCTTTCCCTACTTACCCCCCCCCCCTTTTGGTCCTTGGGTAATAGAGGGTCAAGGGGGAGAGTATTTCAAGTTTATTTTGATTATTTGTAATTATTTTTTTTTGTATTTTCTTAGTCAAAAAATATTCCAAAAACTTTAATTTTCTTCGTTTTTTTCTAGTTTTTCTTTTCCAATTTTCTTTATTTTTTATTTTTGTCCCTTTCTTTATGTTGTTTTTTGTCAAATTCATCACTAAAACAAATATATATACTTCTTATTAACCCCTCTCTCTCTCTCTCTCTCTCTCTCTCTCTCTCTCTCTCTCTCTCTCTCTCTCTCTCTCTCTCTCTCTCTCTCTCTCTCTCTCTCACACAGACAAACAATTTACCTGGCTACCACACCTGTCTAAATTATTTCGCCTTCCTCTCTGGGCCGTACCTGCATTAATTAACCATTATCTTCTACTCACACCTGAACACACGTGCACCAATGCGTAATGAAGCAAGGAGGGAGGGAGAGAAGGAGGGGGGGAGGGAAGGAGAGAAGGGAGGGAAGGAGGGAGGGAAGGGAGGGAAGGAGAGTTAATGGGTAAGTAATACACATTTCAACTAATGGGAAAGGATTGCTGAGTCTATAGAAGGAAAATAATGCAACAATCTCTCTCTCTCTCTCTCTCTCTCTCTCTCTCTCTCTCTCTCTCTCTCTCTCTCTCTCTCTCTCTCTCTCTCAGGAAGGAAGGCAAGGCAGGGAAGCAAAGGGGCAGGAAGGGAGGAGGTGGAGAAGGAGGAGGAGGAGAAGGAGGAGGAAGAAGAGGGCTAAAATACAGGAAGAGGAAGGAAATACTGACCTGTCAAAGCTATAATGTCAAAGGTCAGGTCAAGTCAGGTCACGTAAAGTCAAGGTCAAGATCAAGAGTTCGATTAAATTTTTCATCAAATTCACCCGATTTTTTTTTTTTTATATTTATACTATTTTTCTATTTTTTTTTGAAACTTTAAAAAAAACATGTTATAGTTATGTAGAAAATAAATAATAATAAATGTTGAAGAAGAAGGTTTTAATTGGAATGTTTTATGTTCATTTTTGAGTCATACAATTAAGAAAAAAATACATAATATAAAAACCAGTCCCTAGAATTCTTTTTCCATATATTCTTAACAACAAAACAATGACAGACTGACAAATTGGGTCATTAAAAACATTCCAATTAAACACAAATTAACAAAAAACTCATTAAATCTCACAAACACACACACACACACACACACACACACACACACACACACACACACGCACACACACACACACACACACTTCCTCCCTTTCATCTTATCTGTTATTACAATTCATCTTTCTTCACATAACTTGCTTTTCTCTCCCTTCCTTCCTCCCTCGCTCGCTCCATCATCATTAATCTCTCCTCTTCCTCTTCCTCCTCCTCCTTCTCCATTACCTTTATCTTTTCCTTCCAATTTATCATAGTTTGTGCTTACGTATGTTTTATCAATTCCTCCTCCTCCTCCTCCTTCTCCTCCTCCTCCTCCTCCTCCTATACATATTCCTTTTCCTCTAGCATTATCGGGAGATCACATTTTTATTCCTCCCTACTCTTCACACACACACCTAACAATATTTTTTTTTGGCATTATAGATATAAGTATACTCTCTCTCTCTCTCTCTCTCTCTCTCTCTCTCTCTCTCTCTCTCTCTCTCTCTCTCTCTCTCTCTCTCTCTCTCTCTCTCTCTCTACGATAACCGGATCCCAGTCTGGGTTTGATCACCGGGCAATACTTGGAGCGAGACACAAGCTTTGGTCTGTCTCTGTCCCCCTCCCCCCCCTCCCCCCCACCCCCCCTACCCACCTCCACACACATTCCTGTTTCCTTGAAGGTGAAGTCTTCCTCATCATCTTCCTCCCCACCACCACCACCACCACAGCCTCCATCATCATCATTACCACTATCATCATTATCATTACCATTACCTCTACCAACACAAACAACATTTTCATGATCACTATATTAACCATTATCTGATCATCATGTGTGTGTGTGTGTGTGTGTGTGTGTGTGTGTGTGTGTGTGTGTGTGTGTGTGTGTGTGTGTGTGTGTGTGTGTATATAAGGTGCATTGCATTAACAGGTTCTTATACTTAGATGCATGATATAAGGAGAGAGGAAGAGGACGTGGGAGGAGGGGGGGATAGAAAGTTGTTTTGGTGATGGTGGTGGTGGTGGTGGTGGTGGTGGTGGTGGTGGTGGTGGTGGTGGTGGTGGTGGTGGTGGTGGTAGCTTAGACATACAACTATATATATATATAAAACAACAATTCCAAGCACCATCTCTCAATCTCTCTCTCTCTCTCTCTCTCTCTCTCTCTCTCTCTCTCTCTCTCTCTCTCTCTCTCTCTCTCTCTCTCTCTTTCTTTACCTGTCTCATTAACACAGGTAAGTCTCACTAATTCGCGTTTAGGTGTATAGTCCAATCACGTGGCTGTTCCATTATAGCATCTCACCTTCGCCTCATCCGTTCACCTGTCAGCCGCCCATGATATTTCCTTCTCACCTGTAATCAAGCACCTGCCAGCACCTCTCACCTCTCTCTCTCTCTCTCTCTCTCTCTCTCTCTCTCTCTCTCTCTCTCTCTCTCTCTCTCTCTCTCTCTCTCCTAGGGGCGTGATGATACCTATTCATCATACCTGCCTCACTCACACCTATGCTGACGTACCGTGAACTGGGAAGAAGAACTGCGGGAGGAGGAGGAGAGGAGGAGGAGGAGAGGAGGAGGAGGAGGAGGAGGAGGAGGAGGAGGAGGAGGAGGAGGAGGAGGAGGAGGAGGGCAAGTAGTGCGTGTTTGGTTCTGCCTAATGATGGGAAAAAAAACAGCAAGAACGAGAGGAAGAACAACAACAACAACAACAACAACAACAACAACAACAAGACAACGTAAGTCTAAACAAACAAAACAGGAAATAGATTAAACAGAAAGAAAAAAAAAAGATAGAAAGAGAGATAGAGATAGAGAGAGAGAGAGAGAGAGCAACGCCTCCTCCCAAAATCACAACAAAAGGTGAGCAGGTCAAGAGTGTACAGGTTAATTCCAGAGTGAGTTTCCTTAATTACAGGTAAGCCATAACCACCTATTAGATTCTCGCAGGTATTAAGATTTATTTTCAGCCCAATAATGATGCCACCACCACCACCACTACTCCTTCTGAACCCCCTCATGTTGTTGTTGTTGCTTGTTGTTGTTATTGTTATTGATGACGTAGAAGAAAGGATTGATCGTTATTGTTATTGTTACTATTATTATTATTATTATTATTGTTATTATTATTATATAGAAAAAACACAATATAAAGGTAAGTCTTAATAAATCCTTTGCTTCCTGATTGCTGTTGAGTAAAAAAGGTAAAAAAAAATAAATAAAAAGAAGTACAATACCAATAAAAGGAATTAAAACAAAAATATATAAATAAAAAAATAATATCAATACGTGAATTTATAAACATCCTTATATATTTTTTTCTTGTAGAATCTATTTATCGTAATGAGAGGAGGAGGAGGAGGAGGAGGAGGAACACATAGGAACACATAGGAAGAACAAACAACAACAGGCCTGCTGGCCCTTACGAGGCTGTTTGTGAGACTACACTATCTACTCTAGAGTGTAGGATACAGGATAGTAAGGGTGAAGGCTTCTCTCCCCAGCCATGGCTGGCAGGGAAAGGAAGGCCAACCAAGACCATACTGTCACTACCACTACTGCTACCACTACTTCCTGGCAAGCGATGTCAGGCCACTAGCGACGTCTTTTGAATCGACATTTCGTAAATTAGGTACATCAGGATGAACTTACTCAAAGTTTGCTACGTTAACGGATAGTATTTTAGTTGTGGATTGGCTTCTAAATATTTGTCAAGTCTATTTTTGAACGTAGTAATTGTTTTACTGTCGACGATATTGGCGGGCAGGGAGTTCCAAACGTTAACGATCCGATTGAAAAAGAAGTGCTTGGCTTCGTTTGATGTGAATCTTTTACCAGTAATCTTAAAAGAATGACGTCGTCTTGTTATATTTGATCGATCAAAAGTAATGTAATCTTCTACATTGATATTATCGAATCCTTTGATTATCTTGAACATTTCAATTAAATCCCCTCGCATCCTTCGTTTTTCTAGGCTGAATAAGTTTAGTTCTTTAAGTCTTTCTTCATAAGGTTTATTTTTCAGCCTTGGAATCATTTTTGTTATTCTTCGCTGGACTCTTTCCAGTTTGTCAATGTCCTTTCTGTAATATGGGGACCAAAACTGTACGCAATACTCAAGATGGGGTCGTACTAGTGAATTATGCAGTTTTAATATGACTTTTTCTGATTTATTTTCGAAAGTACGCCCAATAAAGCCGACCAATCTGTTAGCAGTTTTAACTACCTCTGAACAATGTTGACTGGGTTTTAAATCGTTTGATATTGTGATTCCCAGATCTTTTTCTTTATTTACTGTAGAAAGTGATTTACCATTCATTGAGTACTGAACGTGATCATTATTTCTTCCGATGTGTAGTACCTTGCATTTTTCAACGTTAAATTTCATTTGCCATTTATTGGCCCAAGACGTTAGTCGATCTAGGTCTGATTGTAAGACTTCTCTGTCAATTGTCGTAGTTACTTTGCTGAGAATTTTCGTATCGTCAGCGAATTTCGATATTTTGCAAGTGATCCCATCATCTATGTCATTAACATATATCAAAAATAAGACAGGACCAAGCACTGAGCCTTGTGGTACGCCACTTTTAACGTTTAACCATTGAGAGGAGACACCGTTTAAGACTACTCTCTGCTTACGTTCAGAGAGCCAGTCCAGAAGCCAATTGTAAATGCTACCAGAGATACCATGAGTCATTAGTTTATTAAGCAATCGTTGATGAGGTACTTTATCAAAAGCCTTTTGAAAATCCAGATATATGACATCTACTGCTCTGCTTTCATCGTACGCGTCAAAAACATTGTGGAAGAAGTCTAATAAGTTAGTTAAGCATGAACGTTTATTACGAAAACCATGTTGTGATGGTTTTATTATATCGTTGTCTTCAAGGAATTTCACCACATTGTCACGAATGATTGTCTCCATTAATTTACATACAACTGATGTCAGACTGATTGGCCTATAATTTCCGGGTTGTGACTTGTCCCCCTTTTTGAAGATTGGTGTTACATTTGCACGTTTCCAATCTGATGGAACTTTACCATCTCTTAAGGATTTATTGAATAAGATTGTAAGCGGTTTACTGATCTGGTGCTTGACCTCTTTCAAGATTCTTGGGGAAATTTTATCTGGTCCAGGGGTTTTGTTTGTTTTCATCTTATTGATTTTTTGCAAAACGTCATTTTCTACTATGAGTATATCATTTAAGAAGTTTACGGTCCCTCTAATCTCAAGTGGCTGAAACGATGAACAATCCTCTTCTGTAAATACGGATGCAAAAAAGTTATTAAGGATTGTAGCCATTTCGTTTTCGTCATTTGTGTGATTTCCATGTCCTTTAGTAAGTGGACCGATATTGCAGGTAAGGGCTTTTTTACTCTTAACAAAACTATAAAATTCTTTAGGATTTGATTTACATGATTCCGCTATATATTCTTCCAGGTTTTTCTTGCTACGCTTTATCAATCTCTTAGTATCGCGACGAATTCTGTCAAACTCTACTTTATCATCTTGGCTTTTAGTTAATATGTACTTATTGTACGCATGTTTTTTGAGAGTGAGGCTGTTTTTTATCTCTTCGTTCCACCATTTTGGTTTGTTCTTCCTTGCTGAACGTCTGTATCGATACGGTACACATACGCTTATAACTTCATTCAGTTTTGTGGTAAAGGCCTCCCATGACTTATCAATATCTGACTCTGACAACAGTTCACTCCAGTCAGTGTCTTCTAGAATTGATCGCATTCTGATGAAATTCGCCCTTTGATAATTTGGTACCTTCTCCTTACTGTCTTTTACTTTTATTTCCTTAATTTTCAAATTGAACGTGATTATTCGATGGTCACTAGAACTGAAAACTGGGCCGACATTTACGTTACTGAC
>JAPQNM010000028.1:20000-30000 GCA_029783475.1 Metacarcinus magister | reverse complement strand
ACCTCCCTTCCCCTTCCCTATTTCCCCTCATTCCTTTTTTCCCTGGCACTCTCCTCCTCTCATTCCTCTTTCCCCTCTTTCCTTCTCTCTGGCATATTTTTCCCCTCCCTCTCTTCCCCATTCTACCTTTTTTTGCCTTCTCCTCTCTCCTCCTCTTCCCCATTCTTCCTTCCTTCCTTCCTAATACTCCACCCTTCACCCTCTCCCCTTACCCTCCCTCCCTCTCTCCCTCTCTCCCCTCATTCAGTCTTCCTTTCATAACCTACATTCACGGGAGACCCACAAGGCATCCTCCTCCTCCTCCTCCTCCTCCTCATCCTCTTCTTCCTCTCTCTCTTTAGTTAGATTTGTTGCATTTCTTCTTCTTCTCCTTCTTCCCTAAATATATTCCTTCTTTTTCTCCTTTTCTCCTTATTTATTCTTTCTTTTCATCTCCACCAATCGCTTCTAACATAAAAATTTACCAGAATGTCGTTAAAAGAATATATATAAATAATTGTTCATGTTGCTATAATCTTAGTGTCAGTGTTTTCATTGTTTTCGTAAAGTGCATATAACACGATAGACTAAATTATCTGATCTTGGAGGCATAAAATAGTTAGTGTATAATAGTTTTGTTAGTAGTTAGTTAGTTAGTTGTAGTAGTAGTTGTTAGTGGACGCATATAAAACTGTCCTTCCTGGCACATAGAAAACGCATGGCAGTCCACAGACCTCAAACTAATGTAATATAATAGAAATCAATTCCATGTTTAGAAAAAAAATGGGTAATATTTTCTGATATATTCATGTTTTTTCTTTTCCTCACTACAAACATTACTTTCTGAGCTTACGAAACATGAAGTCTGATCTGCTTTGTTCTTTTTTTATCTAAGTTTTTATTTTTTGAGCGTTGAAAAAGAAAAATAGTAAAAGAAACATGAATTTTATATAAAGTTGTCCATTTCCCGTTATGTTACATTCACAAGGGTTATACTGTGTGTCCTCCCTTCATTGCCCTTCCCTTCCCTTCCCTTCCCTTCCCTTCCTTGCCTCCCTCCCTCGTTCCCTGGCTCAATAGCATGACACCTGTCGATGGTTCCCTTTAAAACATTGTATTTCCAATAATGGTCTGAATCTTCAAACACTCATCCTTCCACTCACTATTCTAGCAAAGTAAAAATAACTAAAAATAATACAAAAGTTATACCTCTTGAAAAAAATATATATATGGATTATAAAGTGTAAGTATAAAGTATATTTACCTGAATGTTTTATAATACAGAAGAAAAAAATTAAAAAGTAAAAAAAACTATGAAATTCGTGATACATACAAACTTTTTCAAAATGTATATCTAACACACAATAAATAAAGGAGAGACAAATAGACTATAGAAAACCTAAGTGTTTCAATCATTCAAGCACCAAGGAAGGAGGAGGAATAAGTAGAGGAGATAGAAGACCAGTTATTGACAAAACCGACGTGTAAAGAGTGTAGCAATGTAAGTCCTTATACACGAGGAGGAGGAGGAGGAGGAGGAGCAAGAGGAACAAGAGGAGAGGATGAAGTCAAGTCAAGTTCGTAAGTGTTAGAAAAATTGGCCATGACAGTGACAGAAAAGAGTGATGCAGAACTGTGTTGAAGATCATGAGATTGTAGAGAGTGAGGCCTGAGTAGGGTAGTTGATGAAATGAATAGCCTCTGACTCTACCCAATTTAGCAAGGCTGTCTGTATACGTGGCGCCAAGAGAGGTACTCCATACAGGGGGCGAGGCGGCGGTCCCTGTATAGCATCAGTGGTATAAGTGGGGTTGGAAAAGGTGCTAGAGGGCGGTGGAGAATATCTTACCTCAATGAAGCTTCCAGTCGAGATGTTTACTGAAGGACAGAGGAACATTTATGGAAGTTGAAGAAGGGTTGGGTTGGGGGAAGTGTTATTGGCGAAGGGGACGACGAGCGAACCAGGCTGTTGAAGCTGTGTGTGTGTGTGTGTGTGAGTGTGTGTGTGGCAGGCAAGTCGATGAGGGAGTGAAGGAGTGAGTGAAGGAGTGAATGAATGAATGAGTGAGCGGGAGAAACTTGACTCTTGATCTGGTTGTGAGGGAGTAAATAATAAAATAACCTCGCTCTTCCTTCCTCTTCGCTTCTCCTCGCCTCACCTCCACACAAACCTCGCAGACACATCGTTACCGTGAATCTTTGCACCTAACAACACCTTCCTTCACGCCCGTCTCCAAGGTCTCGTTACTCTTACTCACCTTGCAAAGAACGTGGCTGCCGCGGAGTGCTGAGACCCGGGGGACAGCGCCCTCTGCCTCCTCCCATCCTCCTGCCTCCTAGCCACCAGCTGCACCTCCTGTGGGCGCCCTGGCAAGTCACGCCCACGGGCATACAGGTGGGAGTCATGAGCGGCGAACCCAGGCTCCTGCATCAACCTGACGCCCACCCCCGGCACGCCCACGCTCGGCACACCCACGACATGCTGCCTGTGGGCGGTGGAAGGGGCGTGGGCGGCCGGGGCGGTGGGCGTGTGAGCCAAGAGAGGGTGACGCCGCTCGCCCCCCACCATCGCGGCCGACCCCCACTCTGTCACTGCCTGTAGGGGGAAGGAAATGTGTCTTAGTACCACAATTATTGATGCTACCACCACCACCACCACCAACAACCACAATCCTTACCCTCATCACTACCACCACAATCACCACCACCACCAGAATATCCGTTAAATAAACTATTCCTCCCTAGCAAACAGTACTGCACACACACACACACACACACACACACACACACACACACACACACACACACACACACACACACACACACGGTGACACAAAAATCAACTTATGTCCATAAATCACCATATTGGGAACGTAACCCACAAACAAACAAACAAAATAAGGCACTTCACCTCCACCCTCGCTCACCCGCCAAAACAAACAAACAAACAAACACACACATAACACAACGCACCAGAATTAAACACCACAGGAAGCTGGAACGAACGGTGTGTGCGTGTGTGTGTGTGTCTGTGTGTGCGTGTGTGTGTGTGTGTGTGTGTGTGTGTGTGTGTGTGTGTGTGTGTGTGTGTGTGTGTCCCCGAATTTTTAACGCGATTAGTTTACACACACACACACACACACACACACACACACACACACACACACACACACACACACACACACACACAAAGAACACTATATCCCACCGGATGCGACATGGCGAAGAGAAAGAGAAAGAGAAAGAGAGAGAGAGAGAGAGAGAGAGAGAGAGAGAGAGAGAGAGAGAGAGAGAGAGAGAGAGGAAGGTGGAGGAGGTGGGGGGTGGGGGTGATAGGCCTATAATTAAGAGAACACCTGAGCGTGAGAGCGTGTCCCTCAGGTAGACGACAGGTAAGAGGGGAGGGGGGGGAGGGGGGGGGGAGGGAGGGAAGGGAGGTAAGGGGAGGAAGGGAAGGAAAGGGGGGGGGGAGGGAGGAAGGAAGAGACCTACTTGAAATATCAAATGTTCCAACAACAGCAGGTGTGTGTCTAGTGAAGAGGGGGGGGAAGGGGGAGGGAGAGAAAGAGAGAAGAAAGAAAGAGAGAAAAAAGAGAGTAGTGAGCCTCAAGAAATGTGTGTGTCCACTTCACTCTTTGTCTCCTTGCTCTTATCTCTCATTATTCGTGTTCTCTTTCTCTTCTTCTGTGTATCATTCAGTCCCTTCACCCTTCCCTTCCCCCTCACCCTTCCTCTCACCTTTCCCCTCTACAACTCCTACTCACACTCCCATAACCCCTCACCCCTTCCCAATACCCTCAACCCTAGTACTCCACCTTTCCCCTCTCCTCACCCCTCACCCCTTCCCCTCACATCCTGAAGTACTGTATATGTTTTGTCAATGCAACACACAACACAAGGCTCAGGAATGTACTAACCTAACCTAACCTAAACTAACCTTTTACAACCCTTAATTCTAATTCCTACAGGTAATACATCCTATACTTGTTCCCTTATGTCATAGGATCCTATATCTTCCTTCCCTTTATATCCTATGATCCCAGAGTCCTACAATTAATACATATACATATACATGTTTTAATGTATACACACAAATGTTATAATTTTCTTCTTATCATCCTACGAATCCTACTTTTCCAATAACATTTTCACTAAAAGAATAAATGAAAAAATAAATGAAACGAATCGGATCTTTCAACAAAATATAAATAAAATAATAATAAAAAAAAAACATAAATAAAGCATCACACCATCAATCAATCAATTCAAAATTCAATTAATAATCATGATGCAAATATAAAAAAAGGTCACATTAAAAATAAAATAAAAAAATTAATGATATATGAACGAAAAAAATATATGTAACGTGTCAGTAATCAGAAAAACGGTGCTGCTTTCTCTTCCCATTCCTTTCCTTACCCTACTCTACCCTTCCCTACCCTACCCTACCTTTCCTTCCCTACCCTACCCATCCCTTCCCATCACCTCCACCCTTGCTGAGCGCCGCTGGGTCACACTACGTTAAGTTAAGCCACGCCAGGTACTCACCCGAGAAGCACTTTTTGTATTGCAATGTTGCATAGAAGCGACCATCAACAGTACACAGATGGGAGGGAAGAAGAAGAAGAGGAGGAGGAGGAGGAGGAGGAGGAGGGAGGAGGAGGAAGAGGAGGAGGAGATGACTTTTATACTTCTTTACTACTACTACTACTACTACTACTGCTGCTACTACTGCTGCTGCTACTACTGCTACTACCACCACCTCCTCCTTTTCCTCTTCTTCTTCCTCCTCCTCCTCCTCCTCTTACTACCTCTTGAAATCTCTTGGAACATGAAAAAGAATCTTAAAAAGTGTTGTTATCTCCTCCTCCCCGAATACCTTCCCCTCCTTTCCACTCTCTTCCCCTACCCTCCCCTCCCCTCCCCTCCTGTACCCTCTCTTCCCCTCAATTCCCGCTTCCCCAACTTCCCCTCACTTGCAGAACTATATAATTAAACTGTTGCTATATACGTTTTATTTCTCTCTCTCCTCCTTTTCACTCTTCTTTTCTTCCTCCTCTTCTCTTACTTCTATTTTCCTCCTTTGTTTATTCTATGTCTATTGGAGAGAGAGAGAGAGAGAGAGAGAGAGAGAGAGAGAGAGAGAGAGAGAGAGAGAGAGAGAGAGAGAGAGAGAGAGAGAGAGAGAGAGAGGCGGTAAGTGGAAGGGAGGAGAAGGAAAAAGAAATGGGGCGAAAAAGAAGAAAGGGAAACGAAGGGAGGAAGGAAAAGAAAGACAAAGAGGAACCGAGAGAAAGAATAGAAGGGAAGAGACAAGGAGGAAGAGGGAAGAAACAGGAGGAGGAGGAGGAGGAGGAGGAGGAGGAGGAGGAGGAGGAGGAGGAGGAGGAGGTTAATGGTTGGAGGAGAGGAGGGAACAGAGAGAAGAACAATAGAAGAGATTATGCAAACCAACCCAGATCAGATCAATAACATACAGTGAACCCTTGGATTTCCGACCTTCTCAACCCCGACTCATAATAATAAAAATAGTAATAGTGATAATAATAATAATAATAATAATAATAATAATAATAATAATAATAACCATTCTTTGTCATTATAAAGTTTTTTTTTGCATTACTGTTTTCTGCAATTAATGATGATGATGATGATGAATAAAAGATAATAAAAAAACTCAATAATTTCATATATATACAAACAAAAAAAAATATATAAACTTACAATACAAAAGCCATCTTCCCCTCATCATCAAAATTTCCCTTCATTCTTCCCTTCCCTTCCCTTCCTCATCCTCCCTTCCTCCCAATTCCCAGCCTCACATGTACTCTTCTCCCCTCCCTTCCTTCCTTCCCTTTCTCATCCTCTCCTCACATCTACTCTTCTCCCCTCACCTCTCCTTAATCCCACGGGCTCAATATTCTTGCAAGCACATCAGGACCTACTCTGGCTACCTGCAATTACCTGCCTCCACCCTGCCTGCTTGCCTGCCTGCCTGCCTGCCTGCCTGCCTGCCTGCCTGCCTGCCTGCCTGCCTGCCTGCCACACACTCGATGCTCGACCAATTAAATGTGTGAGGGAAACTACAGCCCATAATTCACTCACTCAATCAGCCATTCAGACATTTATTCAACTTCATTCCCTTTATAGTTAGTTATTCACACTATTTCGTTGAAGTAAATCAGTTAGTTATTCAAGGTTACAGTCACCAAACACGGCCGGCCCACCACACACACACACACACACACACACACACACACACACACACACACACACACACACACACACACCCTACCACCAAGCCAATGAATCAGAAAATACACCATTCACTGAACCAACGAACCAGTCAGTCAGTCAGTCAGCCAACCAGTCAGTCAGTCAATAAAACAGCAAGCAAACCAGTCAACCAGTCAGCCAGTCAGCCACAGGAGAAGACCCTGAATACACAAGCCAAGCGGAGGACCCTTCAGGTTTGGGTGAAGTGCCCAGTGTGGAGGGAGGGAAGGGAGGGAAGGGAGGGAAGGAAGGGAAGGAAGGGAAGGAAGGGATGGTAATGGTGGGAGTGAAGGAAGGAAGGAGGGAAGGAAGGAATGGATGGTGTGGGAGAAAGGAGAAGAGTAAGTTTGGAGAGGAGAGAGAGAAGAGAGAGAGAGATGGATGAGAGAGAGAGAGAGAAGAGAGAGAGAGAAGAGAGAGAGAGAGGAGAGAGAGAGAGAGACCCGGAAACCCCCTCCAAATAACAGTGTCCCCCTTCCCCCCCCTCCCTTCACCCCCCGCCAACACGATCCATCACCAAACTAGCCAATCAGACTCAAGATATTTTTTCCCGTCTCCCGTTTTCTATACAACATGTGACTCGCGTTTTCTGTATCTTTCCAATTATCCGTTTGGCAAGTTTTCACTATAAATTTTTCCTCGCCTCCCTTTCTTCCTTCCACACACACACACACACACACACACACACACGAATCTTTTTTTTTTTTATATCAAAAACTTCAAATGGATTTTCTTTCCTCTTCTCTCTCTCTCTTTTCTTTTCTTTATTCCAAAACTTTATACTTCCTACGCTTTCATCATTTTGTTTCCTTATTTCATTTCTTTCTTTCTTTCTTTCTTTATCTATTAAAACTTTTCTGATTTATTTTATCTGATGTTGTTTCCTGGGTTTTAACAAGTTGTATCTGGCATATATATATATTTTTTTTTACAAGGCACTAAATCCTCAATATGACACTTGAAAAAGAATCCAATACTACTACTACTACCCACTCTCTCTCTCTCTCTCTCTCTCTCTCTCTCTCTCTCTCTCTCTCTCTCTCTCTCTCTCTCACTCTACATAATCATTTACTTAACATAATTTAATCTACAGACCCATTTATCAATATTATAATTAATCACAAGACACAAACAATATAAGTAATCACACCTGCCCATTATTTAGCACCCTTAACACCCTCTCTCCCCCCTTTCCCCTCTCACCCCTCATTCCCCTCTCACCCCCCCCCTTCCTCCCCTCACACACACAAGGGCCTATTAGTCACCGAGGCAGACGTAATAATAATCATAATTTGTGGGGTAGGAAGGTAGATAGGCCGGGTAGGCTTAGTAATCAGAGGTGAATCATTATCATCGTGAGGTGGTGAGAGTTATGAGAAAGTTTTTTTTTGTAATATTATTGATTGTGTTTTTATTATTATTATTATTATTATTATTGTTACTAAAAATAGAAAAATTCATAAAATATAATGTTATCAAAACGTAATATGTATACTTTACCTATACATATAATTAAAAATAATAATAATAATAATAAAAAATAGTAAGACTGTCAGGATCAGAACAATACAAACAAAGGATATGGAATAAGAATAAGGAAATGATAATAATAATAGAAAGAATAATGAATACAAACAGAAGCAAAGAGGAAAAAAAAACTTAGAAAATCAAGGAATATAATGAAGTTTTGGAAGACGTAACATTGACTATCTCGACGGAGGAGGAGGAGGAGGAGGAGGAGGAGGAGGAGGAGGAGGAGGAGGGACAATAGAGAGTGATTGGTGAGAGGATAGTGGAGGTCTTATCTCTACCACCACTTGAGAGAGAGAGAGAGAGAGAGAGAGAGAGAGAGAGAGAGAGAGAGAGAGAGAGAGAGAGAGAGAGAGAGAGATAGCACAGGAGAAACACATTGGCAAACAGAATTTTATATCTTTTATTCTACTCTCTCTCTCTCTCTCTCTCTCTCTCTCTCTCTCTCTCTCTCTCTCTCTCTCTCATCCAATCTTTATAAAAAATACCAAATCGCTTCCAATCTTCCAATCAACTTATACAATCACAATCCCAACCCAATCCTCACGCCAAGTCCCCTGCGGAGATTCGTTACTAATCGCTGAATTGGGCGGGGATTATGTTACTAGGAGGAGGAGGAGGAGGAGGAGGAGGAGGAGGAGGAGGAGGAGGAAAGAGGGAGGAAGTGGGGAGGGAAGGTACAAAATAAAATAAAAAAGAAGAGGAAGAGGATTTGGATGGTGTAGCAACAAGGAAGGAAGGAAGGAAGGAAGGAAGGAAGGAAGGAAGGAAGGAAGGAAGGAGGGAAGGGTTGATAATATGTGAGAATTTTCTTTTTATGGGAAGGGTGAGGTGGTAGAAGGGGGAAAAGGGTGACTACTACTACTACTACTACTACTACTACTACTACTACTACTACTACTACTACTACTACTCCTACTACTACTACTACTACTACTACTGGAATAAAGTAAGGAAATAATATATAAATAAAACATAGAGAGAAACAAACATAATCTTCTACTTCCTCTTCCTCTTCCTCCTTCTACCTCCTCCTCCTCTTCTTCTTCTTCTACATCACCTTATATCTTCCTCATCTCTCCTTCCTCCTCCTCCTCCTCTTTGCTCATCTCATTAAATCTATTATATTATCTTACCATTATCACCTTTATGATGATACGAGAGAGGCTGTGTGAGAGAGAGAGAGAGAGAGAGAGAGAGAGAGAGAGAGAGAGAGAGAGAGAGAGAGAGAGAGAGAGAGAGAGAGAGAGAGAGAGAGAGAGAGAGAATGCGAGAGAATTAGATTTTGCAGAATGGGAGAGGATCCAGATTATATGAGAGGAAGGAAGGATGGACGAGACAAGAAGAGGAGGAGGAGGAGGAGGAGGAGGAGGAGGAGAGGAGGAGGAGGAGGAGGAGGAGGGGTCCGGTTAAGGGGTGAAGGGGTTTCGGATTAGTGGCTATGTTTCATTTGTATTAACCGGATTAGCAGGGTTGGAGGAAGCGCTGACGACCGAATTGGTGAACCCAGTTGTAATCCGGATAAAAGAGAGAGAGAGAGAGAGAGAGAGAGAGAGAGAGAGAGAGAGAGAGAGAGAGAGAGAGAGAGAGAGAGAGAGAGAGAGAGAGAGCCATATCCTTCTTCTATTCTTTATAAATCAATTACATTTTTTCTTTCTTTATTGTTATATAAAATCAAAATGACAAGCTTGAACTAGCCTTCCTTCCAACCCTTTCCCCCTTTTTCCTCTCCCTCCTTCTCCTCCCTCTGTCCTCCTTCCCCCTTCCATCCCTCCCTGTTCTTATGCTCCCACTCCCTCCCTCCCTTCCATTCCTCCCTTTTCTTCCCACCCTTCCCTTGCTCCCTTTGTTCCCCTGACCCCCAGCGTTGCCCTTACCACCAGCTGACGCTCCACACCTGGCCAGCTGGCGGGGGTTTGACAGGTAATTGGCGTAGATAGACAGGTACACCTCCAATCAGCGGCCCCAGGTACTCTTGCTTTTCCCATAGAGTGATCGAATTTCCAGCTTCGTCTGACAGCAAAATGACTTCACTTCTACGGTGATTCATGTCATTATATATTTTTTTTTTAACAAAGCAGTGATGTGATAGACAGAGAGAGAGAGAGTTAGAGATAGAGATAGAGATAGATGAATAGAAAGAGAGATAATTTTTACCTGCCAGTCATTAAAAGGTGAAAATAGACAGCAATGTGTATGAGAGAGAGAGAGAGAG
>JAPQNM010000028.1:0-2500 GCA_029783475.1 Metacarcinus magister | reverse complement strand
AGATACAGTGCAATGGAATTGGAATACAGTTAAGCGAGAATATGACACATTAATGTTTTTCACAATTTTTTTTTCAATAATAAATATCTAATTAATTATGGAAGTAATATAACAAATGATGACAACGTATGATAGAACTGGACAACCTTAACAACTTTGCGCCTATAAATGTTTCCTGTACAACTAATAGTTACGGAGTAAAATGACGAAAACCTGATGAACCACAATTTCTGATTGAAATTTAGGGTCCAAAAATATCAAAATCAATTATCGACACAGATGCGTGAACATGTTAGGAATGAAAGTTGTAAAACATCCAATATGCAATTACATTTGTTCAGGAAGTTTTTCTGCATGAGGGACGTTCAGAAAACTTCGTCTCTCTCTCTCTCTCTCTCTCTCTCTCTCTCTCTCTCTCTCTCTCTCTCTCTCTCTCTCTCTCTCTCTCTCTCTCTCTCTCTCTCTCTCTCTCTCTTTCCTCTTATACTCTTTTCGTTCCCTGTTTCATCCTCCTCTCTTCCTCCTCCTCCTCCGCCTCCTCCTCCTCCTCCTCCTCCTCCTCCTCCTCCTCCCCCTTCTTCGCCTCCTCCCCCGCCCCCCCTTTGCTGACAGGATCGCTAGCGTCACGCTTCGTCGGGTAGTGGCCGCGTCTCCTCCAAAAATAAAGCAAAAATAAAGAAAAAAAGAAAAACAAGAACCGGTCAAGAAAATAGCAACAGAATCAAAAATGATTTCTCAAAACTTTCTTGCTTTTGTAATACACTAAAGAGGCGTTGATTTCCAGTCTTTTATTTACATTTGTATATATATATTTTATCTTTGTATTTGTTCCCTTGCATGAAAAAAGAAGAAGTTTGAAATAATAGAGTCGGTTTTTATGACGAGTTTTATGTACAATATAATATAATGAATTAACACATTTACTTTATTGTTTTGTTCTTCAGCCAAGCGTTGTCTGTATGCTGAGAATTTTCATTGCATTCCTCACATTTCATTCATCATGTGCATTCTAGTTTTATTCATTTATTTATTATTATTTTTTCTAAACATTGGAAACAACATTTAATAATATTTCCATCATGTATATATATCTATCTATCACCATTCTTGCAATATTTCATTAGTAGCGTGGAGCGAGAGGGAAATTATCTATCTATCTATCTATCTATCTATCTGTCTACTTGTATCTGTTCATCTATCGATTGGTGAGGTGAGGGAGAGATACAGAAATAAAAAGGGAGATACATAAAGAGGATGGGGGAGGGGAAGGGGGGGTGTAGGGAGGAAAAAAGGGAGAATAAAGATAGGAATAGAAGGACAAAAACGATAATCTCATTTCACACAGACACACACAGACACACACACACACACAACACGCCCCCGCCCCCCTCCCCCATACACACACAGTTATCCATTCATAAACCCATTGATCGTGACACACACACCTGCCCCACACCTGTACGTACATACCAATACAAACATACCAGGTGTGAAAGTCCCCCCTACACCCCCTCACCCCCCCTTGACCATGCCGTGCCCACCTTAGCGCCCCGGTCCTCCCAGGTAAGGGCTGAAGGTGAGGAAAGGGTCACCTGTTTAGAAAGTTGACAGGTGCATAAATATTATAGAACTTGGAGTAAAGGTATAGTGTTGGTGGTATTGTGAGGAGGAATGCTATGTGGTGATGGTGTGGTGATGGTGTGGTGTTGTGTAGTGTGGTGAGTGATTGGTATGGTGAGTGTGTGGTGTGATGTGGTGTATGGTGAGTGAGTGGTGTGGTTGTATGGTGTGGAATATATAGTGTTAGAGGGTATAGTGCAAAGTATTATTGTATAGTGACTGCGTGGATGGATGGAATATGATAAGACAGTGATTCATACTATACTCTTTTTTTTTATCATTAAGACAAAGTTAATTGTTGTGTCATTATCATCATAGTTACAAGTGATGAAGATAAGGAGGAGTAATGTTTTTTTATAGTTAAGTAAGTGTTGATAAGTTACCAGTTACTTACAATGCAACTCTCATTACCTTACTTATATTACGAGAGATATATAACACACTCACTTACACTCATAAATGAAAAGAAAAAGTAATACAACTAAAATTATACATAAACATAAATGAATGAATGAATGTATGAAGAATATAGTGAAAATAAATATTACTCTATATCTATTTTTTCTTTTTCTATTCTTTTTACCCCTTCCTTTCTCCTTTCATTTTTCCTTCCCCTCACGTTAAGGATTGATAGAACGAAACGATAGTAAAAAAATAAATTATAAATACAAACAAGCGACTCGTGTTTCTTGGCGGGGGTTTATCCGCCCTCAACCTCCCTCTCTCCAGTCATTCTGTCCACTCCCTCTCGTCCCTAAAAAAAAAAACAAAAAAAAAAAAAAAAAAAAAAAAAAAAAAAAGAAGCTAAACAAAGCCTCTATCTGTTCTCTCTCGCAGTCTAAATGGTCGAAAAATATTGCCCATAACAATATTATTTCAA
>JAPQNM010000027.1:3163672-3166172 GCA_029783475.1 Metacarcinus magister | reverse complement strand
AATAGTGCATCAACCAATCAAAAACAAGCATTTATATGACGTTATTATCTCTTAGCCAATGAAAAACAAGCATTTTCCTTCTTCATTTCCTCTCAGCCAATGAAAAACAAGCATTTTTCTTCTTCATTTCCTCTTAACCAATGAAAAACAAGCATTTTCCTTCTTCATTTCCTTTTAACCAATGAAAAACAAGCATTTTCCTTCTTCATTTCCTTTTAGCCAATGATAAACAAGCATTTTCTTCTTCATTTGCTTTTGGCCAATGAAAAACAAGCATTTTCCTTCTTCATTTCCTTCATTTCCTTCTTTATTTGTACATCATAATCTCTTAGCCAATCAGAAACAAGCTTTAAATTACATCATAACCTATTAACCAATGAAAAACGCAGCATTCCCTCACCCAAACCACGCCCATGATAATCAACAGCCAATCACAGAACAGATCTACCTTCCTACCACCACTTAAACACCAATCACGAAACACCTCTTATAAAAAAAAAAAAAATAATAATAAAATAAAATAAAACATTGAACATCAACCAAAGTAATCACACACACACACACACACACACACACACACACACACACACACACACACACACACACACACACACACACAACACTCACCAAACCCAAAAACACACACCAAAAAAACCACTAAAAACCATTACTAACCGAACCAAACCCATGACCCACAAAATATCCAAAAAATCACCTCAAACCTAACCTAACCTAACCTCATGACCCAATTCTTCTCCCAAACAGCCAATCAGAAGCCATTGACCTTTGATGACGTTTACAACCAATCATCGCCCACCAACTGCACTGTTTACTGCGGAGGGATTACCAATGGCCTATCAGAGGAGCTCATGCAGAAGACTTTTGCTCCCTATGGCCAGATACACGAAATTAGGGTCTTCAAGGATAAGGGATACGCTTTTGTCAGGTGAGGGGAAGTGAGGGGAAGTGGGGGGAAGGGGGGGTGATGGGGGGGAAGTGGGGGGGATGGGGGATGGGTGGTAGGGTGAGGGGACATGGGTATAAGGGAAGGGAGGTGATGGGAAGGGATGTAAGGGGAGGGAGGGTAGTGAAAGGGGATGGGTGGTAATGTGAGGGTATATTGAGGTGAAGGGAAGGTAAGTGAAGGGGAAATGTATGGGATTGAAGGGGTAGATTTGTGGTTTTTTCTGATGTATTCTATATTTATGTATCTCTCTCTCTCTCTCTCTCTCTCTCTCTCTCTCTCTCTCTCTCTCTCTCTCTCTCTCTCTCTCTCTCTCTCTCTCTCTCTCTCATGTTATGTCAATCTTTCCTTCTCATTTCTTATTCCATCCATCTCTTCCTCCTCCTCCTCCTCCTCCTCCTCCTCTATTCGGAACTGCTTCAAAACTTGTAATGTGAGACTTTGAACCCTGTTTCGAACGCCCGAGGTTGTTCACTTCTCTGCTTCGTTTCGTTTAATATGAATCAGTTTTCTTTTCCTTCTCTTCTTCTTTTCCTTTTCTTTCTTTTTTTCTTCTATTTGTTTTCTTTTCTTGTTGTTGTTGTTCTTTTTCTTCTTCAGTAAAATTAATAATGATAATAATAATAATAATAATAATAATAATAATAATAATAATAATAATAATAATAGTGACCTTTCAATATACTGTTTTATTATTTAATGAGTAATGAAAGTTGCGGTGTGTGTGTGTGTGTGTGTGTGTGTACGTAACCTTGAGCTTCACCACACACACACACACACACACACACACACACACACACACACACACACCGCTAATGGAGTGTACAAGATAATTCCTCTGAAGTGAAATTATACAGAATAACAAATCAGTGTGTTCAGTTTATAACGAGGGAAAAAAAGAGAGGAAAAAAAGAGAGGGAAAAAAAGAGGGGAAAAAAAGAGAGGAAACAAGAAATTCAATACGAAAGTTTATATTGTGTTGTGGTGGTGGTGGTGGTGGTGGTGGTGGTGGTGGTGGTGGTGGTGGTGGTGGAGGGGAAACTAAGGAGGAAATATTAAAAAAGGGGAAATTTTAAGGTTAGAATTTATTAAAGAGGAAATTGAAAGGTGAAAATAATTAATGAGAGAAAAAAAATTATGACTTCAAAAAAAAATGTAGTAAAATATAATAATAATAATAATAATAATAATAATAATAATAATAATAATAATAATAATAAAACCAAAAATAATATGAAGGAAAATTTGAAAACGAAAAAAGCAGAAAAATTTTAAAAGATATATAAAGAATAAAAAAAATTTATAGTTACATTTCCCATTTTCCTTAAGAGGTTATACATTAATAATTCTCATGTTCAATACTTTCTTTATCTCCTTCATATTTTCCTTATTTTCCTTCATATTTTCCCCATTTCTTTTCATATTTCCCCATTTCCCTTCACATCCTACATTTCATTTCAATTTCAAACGACAGGAAAGGAAACGCATTTTCTCTCAACCTCCCTTTCCCTTTTTCTTCAACTAAATATTCCGTTT
>JAPQNM010000027.1:3118672-3158672 GCA_029783475.1 Metacarcinus magister | reverse complement strand
CAATATAATCGTAAGCAATTATTTTTTTTTATTTATAATGTCTAAAAATTGCAATATAGTAATTTTGACATTATTTTCGAGACTTATAATGTAGGATATACACACACTAAAAATGATACTCGAAGAATCACAATCACACAATCACACGCACACACACACACACACACACACACACACACACACACACACACACACACACACACACACACACACACACACCACACACACACACACACACACACACACACACACACACACACACACACACCCAAACACACCCAAAACACACCCAAACACACCCAAACACACTCAAACACACTCAAACACACCCAAACACACCAAAACACACCCAAACACACCAAAACACACCCAAACACACCCAATCACACCCAAAACACACCCAATCCCCACCAAACCCCCCAAACACACCCAAACACACCCCAAACACACCCAAACACACCCAAACCCACCCAAACACACCCAAACCCACCCAAACACACCCAAACACACCCAAACCCACCCAAACACACCCAAACACACTCATTCCCCCTCAAAACCCACCCAAAACCCACTCAATCCACTCCAAAACACACCCAAACACACTAACACCCACCCCATCCCACCCAAACACACGCCAACAGACACACTCTTCCCAGGATGATGCTTCTCTCCTCTCTGTGTTTCAGGGTGTGACCGATGTGACCGATTGCCTCTCTTTCCAGCCTCTGCCCGGCACACAATACCCTTACAACTACGGCGGGCAGATGGGCTACTGGTACCCACAAGGATACCCACCTCAAGTACAGGGCCAACAGTTTCTAGGCATGCAAGGATTCGCAGCCTATGGGCAGTATGGATATCAGCAAGGGTAGGTGTTTGTGTGTGTGTGTGTGTGTGTGTGTGTGTGTGTGTGTGTGTGTGTGTGTGTGTGTGTGTGTGTGTGTGTGTGTGTGTGTCTGTTATTATCCTGTAAGTGTCGTAGTAGTAGTAGGAGCTCACCATACCTACATAGATCCATACATACATATATATACATACATATAATATTAATTCCTATGATATTTTACACTTATTCATCACTACAGTCACAGATCCCGTTATATATGTATGTATAATAATAATAATAATTCAAAACCGACCGAATTATACACCATTCATACATTATACAAAGATGAAGATGGAGAAGATGAAGAAGAAAAAATACAGAATGAATAAATTATACAACTTAATGAACTTATGTAAGAGGAGGGGGAAAAAATGTATATATTAGTTATTTATATTATTCATTTTTTAAGCTCAAACCAGACCATTCTATACATTGAATATAAACTTAATGCAATATGAATGTGAATGTTTTAGTAATTAGAGGAGGAGGAAGACGAAGAGGAGGAGGAGGAGGAAGAAGAGGAGTTGAAGTATTATATTCATTAAAATAGAGGAATATGAACCATTCTCTCTCTCTCTCTCTCTTTCTCTTTTATATATACCTTGTGGCAGCAGATGTGAGATGTATCATAAGAATAGAGACACAACGAGAGAGAGAGAGAAAAAAAAAGAGAGAGAGAGAGAGAAAGTGACCCCCCCCCTACCCAAGACCCTATACTTACCTCCCCTGTAATTCCAGCATGGCCGGTATGGCAGGGGTACCCGCCTGGCAGGGAGTCCCCCAGCCTCAGTTACCCACGGGTCAGATGCCCCAGCTACAGCAGCCCACCTCCGTCGTGGGCGCCTACCCGGTACAGCAATTCCAGGTATGTGGGTATGGGGGTATGGCGGGTAAGTTGGAATAGTGTTGGAATTGTTATTGTTATAGATGGCATTTGGAATTTTGATGTTTGTTTGTTTGTGTTTGTTTGTTTGTTTGTGTTTGTGTGTGTGTGTTTGTGTGTACCCATATTTTGCCGTTTTTTTCATTTTATTATGTCTGTTTTATTGTCCTTTTTTTTTTCTCTCTGTTTTATTTATCATTTTTTTTTATCTGTTTTTTTTTCTCTCTCCCTGTTTCTTCTTTTTAAATCTACCTTCTATATATTTCTCTGTTTCTCTTTCTTTATCTTTTTGTTTTCTTTCTTTCTATCCATTCTCTCTCTCTCTCTCTCTCTCTCTCTCTCTCTCTCTCTCTCTCTCTCTCTCTCTCTCTCTCTCTCTCTCTCTCTCTCTCTCTCATTACAGGTGTGCCCTTAGCCTTACCTGTCTCATTAGTGGGTCAGATGAACACCTGGTTAAAGAAATAATTACCTGTTTTTTTTATATATATTTATTTATTTTTATTTATTGTTATTATTATTTTTTTTTTTCGAATTCAGGGTTTTTTTGTATTTTCACTTTTTTCACTAGTCTCTTTTTATTTTGAATTTGTGGTAAAGAAAAAAATAATGGGGGTTTAAAGCTTTTTTTTTCTTATACATATATATTTTTTATCCAGAAATGTGGCTATTATCTTTTTTTTTTTTGCTCTCAATATGACCTTCAATTCACTATCTCTAATTATTTTCTCCTTCAATTTCTTACATCTCTCTCTCTCTCTCTCTCTCTCTCTCTCTCTCTCTCTCTCTCTCTCTCTCTCTCTCTCTCTCTCTCTCTCTCTCTCTCTCTCTCTCTCTGAAGCATGTATTTAAAAAATTCTACATTCCTACATCCTCTCTAATACAGTAGTGTTAAGCATGTTGTATAGAATTGTATATCTATCTGCCTTATGGTGTTTGTTAATACATTGCAGCAGCAGCAGCAGGATTGTATTTACTCACTCACTCACTCACTCACTCACTTGGGAGAATCTGTTTATTTATTTATTTATTTATTTATATGTTTATTTAAAGAAAAATTGTCTTTCTCTCATTTGGGAAAGAAAATAATACGTATTAAAAAAAAATTAATATATAAAAGCATAAAAGTGTATAATAATGATAATAATAATAAAAACAAAAGAATATCATAAACACCACAAACTAATCTTCTTATATTAAAACCCAAACACATAATTATTCTGCTACTGCTGCTGATTTATTACCTTATACATTTTATATTTCTAAGCTCTCGTGATTTGAAATATTTATAACTATTACTATTATTACTATTATTATTACTATTATTACTATTATTATTACTGTTATATATAATTATTGGTTGTCGAATCTTGTTTTAATCCAATTTATATCTTTATGGATTAATATTTATTCTGATTTTTTTTTCTATATATATACTTGGCATGTTTTATCTATTAGAGGATTTACAAGTTAATCCCCAAAATAGTGTTGCTGGGAGATGCACTCAAGTGATGGAAGACTTTTGAATTTTTTTTTTATTATTATTTTTATTATAAGTGAAAAAATTACGTCGGTTTTTCAAAAGTCATAAAAATTGGCGTCATATTTCGTGTCATAAATATTCGTCCAATTTTTTATTACAGTAACCAAAGATTTATGTTATTTTTTATATGAGTCAAAAATCTACGTGTTTTTGACTACTGAAAAGGACATAAATTTTTGACTTGTGTAAAAGAGGACAAATTTTTGGCGAGTTTAACAAAAAATTATGACTTCTTGAATTCTCATTATTAACTTAACCTCAAAACATAAGAAAAACACTATTGATAATTTATTTTTTATTACTATTATCATTATTATTATTATTATTCATTATTGTCTTGCATATAATCACGTCAATATTTATATAATACTCACAAAAGTCTTCCTCACTAAATATGTTTGAATTTTTAAGAATGTTCACCAAACAATAATACGTTCTATGCTTTGCCTCGGCCAACACAAGCAAGACATTATTCATTTTTCTCTCGTTGGAAGTAAAAAAGAATTATTACCATCAAGTTATTATTCATTATTGTTTATTAATATATTTTGTAAGACGTTAAAAAAAAACACTTGTGAAATGTTAATTAATTTATTGTTAATTGTATTTATGTTTGTTTGTGTTGGCTGTGGTGAAAATAGTTTGAATGGATTATTATTATTATTATTATTATTATTATTATTATTATTATTATTATTATTATTATTATTTGATTATTATTATTATTATTATTGTTTTTATTATTATTATTTCTCCTCCACCTCTTACTACTACTACTACTACTACTACTACTACTACTACTACTACTACTACTACTACTACTACCACTACTACTACTATACAGGTGAGATTGGGTTACCTGTGACTTGCAGGTGACTTACAGTTTGGAAAGTCAAGACAGGACCAGACGAGTGTAGCTCAGGCCCTGTATACTACAATTAGGTAAACACACACACACACACACACACACACACACACACACACACACACACACACACACACACACACACACACACACACACACACACACACACACACACACACACACACACACACACACACACACACACACACACACACACACACACACGGTCCGCTAGCGTAGTGGTTAGCGCACTCGGCTCACAATCGAGGGGGCCAGGGTTCGATCCCCTGGGCGGACGGAGATTATTTGGGTGTGTCTCCTTTCACGTGTAGCCCCTGTTCACCTAGCAGTGAGTAGGTACGGGATGTAAGTCGAGGAGTTGTGAACTCGTTGTCCCGGTGTGTTGTGTGTGAGTGGTCTCAGTCCAACCCAAAGATTGGTCAGTATGAGCTCTGAGCTCTTTCCATAGGGGGACGGCCGGCTGTCTCGAGAGAGTGACCAGCAGCACACACACACACATACACACCCTTTTCCTTTCCTTCAATCCATCTATTTATCTTTTTTCTTATATTTTCTTGATTTGTTTTGCAAGATGAAGAAGAAGAAGAAGAAAACAAAAGAAAAAAAATACTTTCAATAGTAATTTTATATTCCTTTCATTATATTTATTTATTTATTATTATTTTTTCTTTATATAATAGTACCTTTCCTATATTTTATTACTATTAACATTATTATTATTATTACTATTATTATTATCCCTACTACTACTACTACTACTACTACTAATACGATTTTTACTTTATATATATAGATACACATTTTATCATTACTATCATTATCATTATTATTATTATTATTATTATTATTATTATTATTATTATTATTTATTTGTTTCAAGTTTTTCCATGTTGAGGAGAGACTTTCCTAAATTTGTCTCGCATAATTTTTCCAGCTGTCAAGCCCGTATCTCCTGGGCACCACTCCAGGGACCTTGGTGAGTGCGTTGATGCCCTTCCCCTGCCCCCCCTGCCCCCCCTCACCCCAAAAAATCTACCCAAACTCCCCCCAGACCAATTGTTTTCCTCCCATACACTTTCTCCCTTCCTCTCTACCCGCGTTGACCTCCCTTCGAAAATGTTAGACTACTGAATCCCGTTTTCTGTTGGGTTAAGTTAGGTTTTGTTTTTACTCTCTCTCTCTCTCTCTCTCTCTCTCTCTCTCTCTCTCTCTCTCTCTCTCTCTCTCTCTCTCTCTCTCTCTCTCTCTCTCTCTTACTTTCATTATATCCCTTTTTTCTTCCTTCTTTCCTTCTTTCCTTCCACTTCCCTTGTTTTCCTCTCTTTTTTCCCTCTTTTTTTTCCCTCTTTCCCTCTATTCTCATAATATTTTCTCTTTTCCCTCTCTTTTCCTCCTCCTTTCCTCCTCCTCCTTTCCCCTCTTTTCTCTCCTCCTCCTTCCCTCCCATCTTAGATAATATATTTTGACCTAACTGACTCCTCCCTTCTCTTTTTTTTCCCTCCCTCTCCCCCTCCCCCCTTCCCTCCACTACTACGACACTTACAGGATAATAACAGACACAGACACACACACACACACACACACACACACCACACACACACACACACACACACACACACACACACACACACACACATATATATATAAAACAGGGTACCAACAGCCCCTTCTCTCCCCCCCTTCTCTCCCCCCCTTCCCTCCCTCCCTCCCTCCCTCCCTCCCTGCATGCCAGATATATAGATTAATTCTAAATGAGGTACAATTATTTTTTTTGTCCCATTATTGAAAGAAAAAAAATTATGGTGTTTTAATGAAAATAAATAAATAAATAAAACACAAAAAATTAGTGATCAGGAAAAAGATAAAAAAAAAAAGAAGAAAAAAAACACCCAATCTATTTTTATTATATTATATTTAAAAGTTACAGATAATAATAATAATAATAATAATAATAATAATAATAATAATAATAATAATATAAAACAAAAGCTTGTGCATTTATAATATATTTATGATACTTATTGTCATTTCATTATCTCTATATTTATTTTCGATACATTTTCTTTGCTACTCTCCGTTTTCTATGCATGACACTTTGCGAGTTATACATCTGCATCTCAAACTCTTTATGTATACTTGCCTGAAATGTATCTTGATCTGTATACATGATAACATAGACTATTATTATTATTATTATTATTATTATTATTATTATTATTATTATTATTGTTATGTTTATTATGAAGACTATTTCTACTACTATTACTACTGTTCATTGTTTCGTTTTTTTGTTTGTCATCATCATTGTGTGTGTGTGTGTGTGTGTGTGTGTGTGTGTGTGTGTGTGTGTGTGTGTGTGTGTTCATAATTTCATTTGTATATTAATTTCCATAATACTGTCTAATTTTTTTTTCTCTCCTTCTTTCCTTCATTTTCTTTCATTGATTTATTCATTATATATATTTTTTTTTATCAATTATCATCTTTTTCTCTCTTCCTTCCTTCCTTCCTTCCTTCCTTCCTTCCTTCCTTCCTTCCTTCCTGCCTTCTCTTCAAAAGTTTTATTTCATACATATATATAATTATACATTTCCATTATTTATTCATTTTTTCTACATTTGGCTAAAGGTTAGTAACAAAAAAAATAATAAAAAAATGACTTCCATACACATTGAAAAAAAAATAATAATAATTAAATAAAAAAAATGAAAAATAAAAAAACTTATACTAACTTATATTTTTTTTTTTCTTTTCCAAACAGGTGCAGTAAAAGAAAACAAGATGGAAGACAACAAGAAGAAGAAGAAGAAGAAAGAAAATAGATAAACCTCCTCCTCCTCCTCCTCCTCCTCCTCCTCCTCCTCCTCCTCCTCCTCCTCCTCCTCTTCTTCCTCAAACCTCTCTCTCACCGAAGATAATGTAGAGAGAGTGAAAGAGAGAGAGGCAGAGAGAGAGAGAGAGAGAGAGAGAGAGAGAGAGAGAGAGAGAGAGAGAGAGAGAGAGAGTGTGTGTGGTGGTTGGTTGGGATGTGTTGAGGTTAATATGTCAGTCTGTCAGTCAGTTAGCCAGTCAGTCAGTCAGTCAGTCAGTCAGTCAGTCAGTCAGTCAGTCAGTCAGTAAGTCAAGCCTAGAGATGTGATACAGATTTTTTCGGAGGCATCGCAAACAACGCAATCTGTGGAGGAAATGTTTGTTTATATATAAGAATGTGTGTCCTCCCCCTCCCCCTCCTCCTCCTCCTCCTCCTCCTCCTCCTCCTCCTCCTCCTCCTCCTCCTCCTCCTCCTCGTCACGCCTCTGCCACGCTAAGAATTATTTGGGGTTTTCGAGCAAATTTTTGGTTTCATCTTATTTTCTTCCCCTTTTGATGTGGAAAATAGGGCTCTCGTGTGTGTGTGTGTGTGTGTGTGTGTGTGTGTGTGTGTGTGTGTGTGGGTGTGTGTGTGTGTGGGTGTCTACTACGTTCCTCTTATCTCTCTCTTTCTCTCTTTCTCTCTCTATCTTTAATTTTTCTTTCTCTCTCTCTCTCTCTCTTTATATGTGTAGAAATGCAAAGCGCACAAAAGATAATTAAGAGAGAGAGAGAGAGAGAGAGAGAGAGAGAGAGAGAGAGAGAGAGAGAGAGAGAGAGTGAGAGTGAGAGTGAGAGAGTTCCCTTCCCTTCCCTTCCCCATAATTCAAGGCAAGTGGTGTAAATTTCCTCCTCCTCCTCCTCCTCCTCCTCCTCCTCCTCCTCCTCCTCTTCCTCCTCCTCCTCCTCACAAACAGAATAGTGAAGGTAGATGTGTTGGTGATGTTTGTGTGTTTGTTTGTTTGTTTCAATTATTTTTTCTCATAATCTCTCTCTCTCTCTCTCTCTCTCTCTCTCTCTCTCTCTCTCTCTCTCTCTCTCTCTTTCTCTCTTTCTCTCTTTCTTTCTTTCTCTCTTTCTCTCTTTCTTTCTTTTCTTTTTCTTGGCCTCATTATTATTATACCCACATTATTTATCATCAAACCAAAAACACGAACTTTCAAAAAAAATAATAAAAAATAAAAAATAAAAAAACCTTAACCAACCAACAAACGAACGCACAAACACAACAACAACAACAACAACAACAACAACAACAACAACAACAACAACAACAACAACAACAACAACAACAACAACAACAACAACAACAACAACAACAACAACAGCAAGAAAAAAACCAAAAAAAACAAAAACGAAATCTACCTGAACTCGCCCCGCCCCCCCCACACTAATTCTGTTACCTCTCCCCTTTTTCCTCCTCCTCCTCCTCTCCCCCCCTTTCCTCCTCCCCCCCCTTTCCTCCTCCCCACTGTTGTAAATATGGCGTATATAGTGCAATGTAAGGTTTAAGGAATAGGATAGTGCCCCCCCTACCCCTAACCCTACCCCCCATACCCCCCCTCCATACCCCCCCACCCCCTACACCCCCCCCCATACCCCTCCCCCCCCACCACCTCCTCCTCTTGAGTTAATATTGCCAAGGGAATATAAAAAAAATATAAAAATAAAATAAAATATAATAAAATAAAATAAAATAAAATAAAATAAAATAAAATAAAATAAAATAAATAAATAAAATAATATAAACTAAAAACGTAAGGCTATACACATACATACATACATACATACATACATACATACATACATACATACATACATACACCTCCCCCAAAAAATATATAAACCTAATTAATAAGTGACTAAATAAAAAAAAAGCCAGCTGGGGGGGCGGGGGTGGGCGTGGGCGTGGGGGTGGGCGTGGGCGGGGGCGTGGGGTTGTTAATGGTAGTTATCTAAGCCCGTGTTTGTTTGTTTGTTTGTTTGTTTGTTTGTTTGTCGACGTGTATATTAAAACAGAAAACCCCAAAAAAAAACACAAATAATAATAATAATAATAATAATAATGAATAATAATAATAAATGAATAATAATAATAAAATGAATAAATGAATAAATAAATAATAAAAAAAAAAACTTTAGCATATAGAAGAAGGCAAGGTTATACATATATATATATTTAAAACAAAAAAACAACTACAACAACAACTACAACAACAACAACAACAACAACATGGATTATGATTCCACTCCTGCCCCCCCCTTTCCCTCCGCCCCCCCTTCTGCCCCCCAACACCCCCCCTCCCCACAGTACCCCCTCCTGTTTTTTTGGTTTTTTCACTTTATTTTTATTATTATTATTTTCGTCGAATTGGTTGTGTGTGTGTGTGTGTGTGTGCGTGTGTGTGTGTTTTGGTGTTTGTTGGACCTGTTTGAATGCCTGCCTGCCCCCCCGCCCCCCTTTTTCTTGGCCCCCCCCCCATCACCCCCTATGGATGACAAACAAAAATAGAAGTACACCCACAACTAATTTTTTTTTATTTTTTATTATTTATTTACAAAATCACACAGATACAAACAAACAAACAAACCAAAACAAACAGGAATACACCGTTTGTTCATGTGTGTGTGTGTGTGTGTGTGTGTGTGTGTGTGTGTGTGTATACCATTTAACCCCCTCCCCTTCCCTCCCCTGCCACCCCCCAGTCCCTCCCTCCCTCACCCCCTATTAGCTGTGTATAGTGTATAAGTGTATAACGCAACACCATCCCCGCCCATCCACGCCCACGCCCTCCCCACGCCCACCCCACCCACGCCCACCCACCCACCCCGCCCACCCTTAGACCCAAACACCACCCCCCAATGGGAAAAAAAAAACAAAAAAAATTATAGTCAAGCTTGTAGTCAAATTTAGGTGAATGCAAACCAAAAAAAAATGAAAATATCGATCATTATGTTATTATTGTCCTGTTTCCCCTCTTGTTTCCCCCTCTTCCTCTCTCTTCCTCTCTCTTCCTTTTCCTCTTTCTTTTCCTCTTTATCTTCCTTTTTCTCTTCCTCTTTCTCTTCCTCTTTATCTTCCTATTTCTCTTCCTCTGTTTCCCTCGGTCTTTCTCTTCCTTTTCCTCTTCCTTTTCCTCTTTCTCTTCCTCTTCCTCTTCTTCTTCTTCTTCTTGTTCTTCATCTGCGAAATTTATACGAAAAAAAAGTGTATTAAGAATTTTTTTTTACTTATTAATTTCATGATTATTATTATTATTATTTTTTTGTTGTTGTTTTGTTATGTGTGGAATTGATTCATTGTTTTTTTAGTCTTGCATTAATTTTTCCCTTCCTTTCTCTCTCTCTTTCTCTCTTTCTTTCTCTCTCTCTCTCTCTCTCTTTCTAATCATCATCATCATCATCTTCACTTCAAAGTCTTTCATCTTCTTCTTACACACATTCATCCAATCTCTCTCTCTCTCTCTCTCTCTCTCTCTCTCTCTCTCTCTCTCTCTCTCTCTCTCTCTCTCTCTCTCTCTCTCTCTCTCTCTCTCTCTCTCTCTATCTCTATCTCTTTCACTCACTCACTGTATCTCTCTCCTTTCTTTCACATCCTACCTATCCTCCTCCTCCTCCTCCTCCTCTCCTCCTTCTCCTCCTCTTCTCCTCCTCCTCCTCCTCCTCCTCCTCCTCCTCCTCCTCCTCCTCCTCCTCCTCCTCCTCCTCCTCGTAGTGAAGCCACACGGACGAAACAAACACGCACCAAGCAGCGTAGTGTGTGTGTGTGTGTGTGTGGCTGTAAGGTCCCTGTATACCTAGGTGGGATGCTGTGTGTGGCAGGTGTTGGGTGGGGGGGCGGGGGCGGGGGACAGGTGTGTGTGCGTGTGTGTGTGTGTGTGTGTGTGTGAGTTTTTTTTATTTCTGTTTTCGGTTTGTTTGTTTTTTGACATCATTTTATTATTATTGTTATTATTATTATTATTGTTGTTATTGTTGTTGTTATTTTTTTTATTATTATTATTGTTACTATAATTTTTTTTTTTTGTTACTCATGTTCTACTACTACTACTACTACTACTACTACTACTACTACTACTACTACTACTACTACTACTACTACTACTACTACTTTTACTACTACTACTACTACAATTATTTATCTTTACTTTCTTATTATTCTTACTAACACTTCCAAACAGACACACACACACACACACACACACACACACACACACACACACACACACACACACACACACACACACACACACACCTGTCACCTGCCCCGCTTACCTGCACACACCTGGCCGACACTGGCCCACCTCTAGCTTTCACTAGAGTTAAACAGACTTATGCGAAGAATGTAATATATATATTCATAATAATACTAAGAATAAGTAATATTTAAGGATAAGAATAATAATGATAAGGAATAATATAAACTTATAAATATATATAAAATACCGTGTAGGAGAGAGTACGTGTGTGTGTGTACGTGTGTGTGTGTGTACGTGTGTGTGTGTGTGTACGTGTGGGCGCTTAGGGCATACGGGTGTAAGTCAGAAGAAGAAGAAGAAGAAGAAGAAGAAAAAAAAACACTCGTATTATTGACTATATTATGTACCAGTGTTGTGTTTGTTTGTTTGTTTGTTTGTCTGTCTGTCTGTCTGTCCGTCTGTGTGTGTGTCTCTCAGGCGGCGGCAGTGTGTGTACTGAGGGTGTGTTTGTGAGTAGCTATGTAGAAGTGTAGGGAAGGAAGGAAGGAAGGGAGAGAGGGAGGGAGGGAGGGAGGGTGGGATTGAGAGAGAGGAAGATAGGAAGAGAGAGAGAAGAGAATAATTTGTGTTTTATTTGTGATTTTTGTAATTTTGTTTTCTTTCTGTCTTTGTTTGTTTATATATTCTAGTTGTCTTCCTCCTCCTCCTTGTGCTCCTCCTCCTCCTCCTCCTCCTCCTCCTCCTAAGCCTTACTCCAGGTATACTTTCTCTCTTCCTTCCTTTCCTTCCTTCCTTCCTTCCTTCCTTCCTTCATTACCCTTCAGAAGAAAAAATTACTAAAATAAGAAAAAACAGATTGGTCAAAAAAAATTCAAGTTACATGAATTTTTTTTATATATCAATTTTTTGGGGTGATTTTTTTTTTTTTCCCTTTTTCCCCCTTTTTCCCCCTTTTTTTCCCCCTATTTCCCTCAAGGGTTTTCTGGGCTTTTCTACATTTCCCTTTTCCCTTAAAATAAATAAATGGAGCTTTTAAAGGGGTAGAGGAAGAAGAAAGAAAAGAAAGAAAGAAAAAAAAGTCATTCAATTCTCATTTCTTTCATTTTTTTCACTGTTTCTCTCATTTTCTTTAATTTCTTTATAAAGTTATCTCTCTCTCTCTTTAGCAGTTTGTGAGCAAGGCAATGAAACGTAAGCTTATATTTTCAACGCACATACACTCATATAGAGAGACAGTATGCGTGTGTACGTACTTACATGTGTGCGTGCGTGGCTGTGTGCGTGTTACAAAGCAAGAGAGAGAGAGATTGAGAGTAAGAGCGAGAGAGAGAGAGAATTAGAGATAGTGAACAAGATATAGGAGAGATGACTAGTAGATGATTTAGAAGAAACAAAAACCATGCATATAAAATGTGAGTACAGTATTAAGATATATATTAAAAAATGCGAAAAAGATGTAAAAAAATGAAAAACCTCAACTAATGCGAGACAATGTCATTTTATGGTTAAGAATTTGATATATAAGTTATCCTTCTCTTCCTCCTCCTCCTCCTCCTCCTCCTCCTCCTCCTCCTCCTCCTCCTCCTCCTCCTCCTCCTCCTCCACCAATAACTCTTTCAGTGTTCAAGAGTTAAAAAAAAAAAATGAATATAAAAACTCGTGAATATTTAAGGAACATTATACTATATATATAGATTATATATATATCAGGTTGTAGATGCCCTTTTTATACTCAAGCTGTGGTGTAGGTATGCGATTGGACAAGTTAAGAATGTACTACTGTGTTTAAAGTTTCTCTCTCTCTCTCTCTCTCTCTCTCTCTCTCTCTCTCTCTCTCTCTCTCTCTCTCTCTCTCTCTCTCACTCTCACTCTCACTCTCACTCTCACTCTCTGTCTCTCTCTTCCTTTTACTACCTTTCTAAACGAGAGAAGATAACTATGTCAGCCTGTGAGGTGTGTAATCGGGGGACTCGTGGTATTGGCAGCTCTGAGGGGAAACGAAGGAAGAAAGGGAAGCACAGTGGGTGTAGATGTACCATGTATTAACTAACTGACTAACGCACAAGTGTATACTCCCTTAAACCCAGACAATGATTCCCCCCTCCTCTACAACCCCCTTTCCCTTATAAAACTACCCTTCTCCGACCCCTCTCCATAGTGTTGTTTTCATTTCCGTCGTGGATGTGCGAGGGTGTGAAGTTTAAGCGACCTCATTACCCGTTCTCTATGCAAATCCTGTCAGTGTGATGCTCCTCTATTCCACTTAACTTGGCGGTGTTTATTTCTTGCTGTATCTTCCTCCTATTCCTTCCATAATTTACGGGGTTGTTTGACTGTCGTTTTGGTATGTGTAGGCGACCGGCATCCCTGTTTTTTATGATGGAAAAGGGAAGAGTGTGCGCTATGCCAAGGGAGTGTGTTGTAAGGGGTCACTGCTGTGTTTCTCATCTTGTGTGCCTCAAGCAATTGTTTTTTCGTTTTTACGTTCCTTCGCTGTACAATAATCTCGTGTCGGACGTGTATTAACCCCTCCCCCCTTCCCTCCCCCTTTCCCTCCCTATTCCCTTTTCCCCTCCTCCCTCCACCTTCCCCTTTTCCCCTCCTCCCTCCACCACCTTCCCCTCTCCCTATAGTTGATGAGGTGACCTGACCTGACCTTGTAGTTTGACCTTGAATTAATGAGACGTAAATGTACTCGTAATAATCGAGTTTCAGAATTATTGGCATCGAATATTTTTTTTTTTATTATTATTATTATTATTATGAAAATTTTCTTCTTGTTAAATATCGTCTCAGAGATAATTTTAAATGTGAGAAAAGTTCAAAACAATGTGAGAAAAGATTTTTTATTTTTTATTATGTAATGTGATGTGATTTTTTTTGCGTTTGTTTGTGTTTGTTTGTTTGTTTGTTTGTATTTTGAGGTTAATTCAAGGATAGAAATGACAGACAAGGAATATATATGTATAAAAAAAAAAGTTCCCTATTAATACATTGCAAAATAATAAACAAAGAATAAATAAATAAGAAATTAAAAAAAAAACGAGAGAGATGAATGAAAAAAAATTGCTATAATATAATATAATATAACTCAACCAATCACAATTCACTGAAAAATCCTCATATAACAAATTAATTCAAAATATTAGATCAAAACAAACAAACAAACACAAACAAACACAAAGAGAGAGAGAGAAAAAAGCGCGGGAAAACTAACTAGAAGAAGAAGAAGAAAAAAAAAGGGAAGATCCGTGAATCATCCTCCTCTCCTCCTCTCCTCCTCCTCCTCCTCCTCCTCCTCCTCCTCCTCCTCCTCCTCACCCCCCCCCTCTGAGCTGCCATCGTTCCTCACAAGTATATAAAGATTTTGAACAGGTAATAACAAAACTAGAAAAGAAGGAAGGCCCTGTATAACCCCTTTGCCCCCCCCCCTGCCCCCCCCCGGCCCCCCTGCCACCCCCTCACCCCTGCTTCATACAACCCCTGCCCGCCCACCCACCCCCTGCCCCCTCCCCCCCCCTCCCCCTGCCAGGCCAAAGTAAGTCTGTATAGGTCTTTTTTACATGCCTGGTTTGCGCGCCACTTTGTATATGCAGAACACAAGTTGTTGTAGATATAAATAAATATTAATGATAAAATAAATACAGTACTACTACTATTACTAATGGTTGTAGGCAATGCTAGATAACGTACGTACGTGTGTGTGTGTGTGTGTGTGTGTGTGTGTGTGGAGTATAACAGATGATGATGATGATGATGATGATAATGATGATGATGATGATAATGATGATGATGAGGATTAGATTTAAACAATAAAAAAAAATGAAGGTGGAAGATGCTGTGTGTTTGATTCCATTGTTGTTGTTGTTGTTTTTTTTTTTTTTTCGTGGGTCCTTGGATGGTTTTTTTTATTTATTTATTTATTTATCTATTTATTTTTTTAGGTAGAAGATGGAAATAAATAAATAATGAAAGACGAGAATTCTGAAGGCAGGAAAAAAAAAGATAAATGAATAAAAGTCTTGAATTACGAAGGAACGAAGGAAGGAAGGAAGGACGGACAACTGATAAAGGTGATAAAGAAAGGTAATAAGAGTAAGGGATGATAACAATGATAATAAGTAAAATAACAAAACTAAGGAAGGAGGATAATTGACAAATAACAAAGCTGATAATAAAACTAACACACAAAATAACTCTCTCTCTCTCTCTCTCTCTCTCTCTCTCTCTCTCTCTCTCTCTCTCTCTCTCTCTCTCTCTCTCTCTCTCCTCTCTCTCTCTCTCTCTCTCAATAACTAACAAATCTAAAAAAAAAAGTATCGAACATAACAAATAATAATAAAAAAATAGAAAAACTAACAATTACATACTAAAAAAAAATAACAAGTAACTTAGAAGAAGAAAAAAAACTAACAGTTCTAAAGTGATGAAAAAAAATATATATATACACATTATACATTGAAGAAACATTGTACTTTATTCATTACTCTTTTTTTTCATGGATAAAGACAGAAATGTAAGAGAAATAGAGACAGAGCCAAGGCGTCGTAGCAGCACAGTCCGGGTAGAAACAGATCGTCTGTACCTGCTCCTGACTTCTGCGATGTCTTCATCTCCTTCATCTCTCGGCGATATTGACTTCTCAATGTATGGAGTTTCTTCATAATCATTTCTGGTGTTATTACACGATTTATTGTACTCATGAGTTGTTTTGTTAGTGTATTGTTACGAACATGGATATTTCGCGGGCTTTTTTTAGGCGGGAATGTGAGAGACGCTTGGCTTCTCCCGCCAGTCTGAGTCTTGGGGAGAGGGCGGAGGAGGGCAGTGGTGTTGGCGTCGGATAAAGTACTTATTTGGCCCTTTGCAGCCTCCACACTGGGGGCTCAAACACAGTGACACAATGGTGGGGCCTTTGCTACTCACTGGATCCCTGTGTTAAGGGAGAGGAGAGCCAGCAGGAGGGAGAGAGAAGAGCAGACAGTGGAGACAAGGCCAGCGTGAGGAGGAGCACGGGATAGGGTTCTGTTGTGTTGAGGGCGGTGTTCTGTGCCTCTGGGAGTGTGCCCTAAAGTGTGTAAACTGCATAACCTTGCCAGTGTTTTGCTTAGTAAAGGAAAGGAAATGTCAACGAATGTTTCTCGTCACCGCCTAGCCGCCAGTGTTTTGTGGTAACAATCGCTAAGCTACACTCGCCACAGTGGTTCCATGCCCGGAAGAGTAAGTGAAAGGTGTCAGTAAGTGAACAGTCATTACGACCCCTTCCCGCTCCAGTCACTCAGTAAGGCCGTGCTCAGCGTGCTGACGTGAGGAGACAGGAGTGAGAGTGGTGACAGGAGTGAGAGTGTAGTGAAGGAGGGTTCGTAACAGTATTAAGGCTTACACTCCTCACTGTCTTGTTTTTATAGTTTGTTTCGTACTTTTCACAGTCATGGATGCTTCCTTATAAGTTCAATGAACTGTTGAGTGTTCAAGCGCGTCCATTCAAAGTTGTGTTCAGCGAGAGAGTAGCGTCCTCCTGTATTTGAACAGCAAGCAGCTAGGTGGCGGGCTTAGCGCGGGACTCACTCCAATGGAAATGTCCACCGCCAGACTCAGGTCAAGCGCGGGATGGGCCGCTAATCACTCCATATAAAACGGTAGAGCATATGGAAGTGGAATGTGATAGATACGAATAATAGAGAAGACAGCTGGTAGAAGGAATTACAGAGATTATATGGTCATGGGACTCGTGAGGGCGTGAGGGCGGCAAAGCGCAACAGGTCACATGAAGAAGAAGAAAAGGAAGTGTCATGGCGGACGTGAAGGGAAGGAGGGAGGACGCTTGACATCTTGCTTTCTTTTCCCTTTTAATGGCTGCCAGGAAGGGTGATGCGCGTGCCCTTGGTGACAGGCAGGACTGTGAAGGACTCAAGTATAACTGTACGCAATATCAGGTACGTGAGGTGAGGGGAAACGGGGGAAATAAGGGTAAATATGGAAGGCTCGAGGCTGGAGTGACGTTTCTCGTTTATTTACTTGGTGTTGTTTAGAGTCTATGTCTCACAGTCGTGTTACCCTTCCACAGACTCCTGCCGACTTCATATTTGTTAATCACCCTACTTCCTCCATTCAGGATCATCCCTGCTGCTCTCCTTGCCTTGCCTTCACTAATTATCCTTCGTCTTTCCCCGCCTATGCCTTCACTGGTGACTCCCATTCCTCAGTAAGTGTACCTTTCCACCACCTCTAATACACTGTCTCCCAACATATTAATTGTTCCGCGCATCGTTTATCTGAATCACTTTGCACTTTCGCGAACTGAACTTAAGCTTCCATTCTTTCCATAGTGGTTTGTTATGTGCAATAGTTCCTTCACATGTTCCTTGTTGGCCGTCATGAGTAACACGTCTGCTGCCTCCAATGTCTACACCTCTGCCGCTCACTCTATCAAATGTTCTCTATGACCAACAGTAGGGAGTTGGACGAGGTGCAGACGCCATTTTATTTCTTAATTCGTTAGGTCAGGTAAATAGAGGTTCAATGTTATTTTGATCAGTATTTCCCTAAAGTGATAAGGAAACTTCCCTAGCTTTGGGGATTATTTTTTGAGGTGGTGCTGTGTTTCCCGTATAGAATGTGTACTTAACCACCTAAATAAAACGTACTTAATAACAGGTTAGTAATTTATTCCAGATATTACATTACTCCACCCATCTAGAGGAACAGTACTTGATTCAACATTGTTTTTGCAGGCATCAACAAATAAAAGCAAGCAACATGAGGCTGATTGGTGAAGAATGTTTCTGTACAATGAAGAGGCGTTCAGACTGTTTGGTGGGCGTCCGTGCAGCTGAACACTGGTGGATGTGTGCAGGCAGCTGGACCGCAGGAAGGAGGAGGAGGAAGGATGTGTGGCAGTGAAGAGAGGAGGAGTGTGTGTGGCAGTGAAGGAGACACATGACACCTTACATCAGCACACCCAAGTATGTCCATCATGGTTTGCATTGAAAGGAGTTAGGTGTAGCCAGTAAGGTAAATGTACACTTTTGGGCTAATTGTATGTATGTACAAAGAAAATATTGCAGCAGAAACAAAATATAATGGCAATATGTTTTATAAATGCCTCAGCGGTGCAGTGGTTAGCATGTCTCGCTACCAATCCGCTGGCCTGAGATCGATCCCAGACGAAGGCAGTCGGCAAACACCTCATCCAGCTGTTCATCCTCACAAACGAGTACTTAGGGAAATCTGGGGAAAGTTCTGTTGAAACTTGGATGTGACAGTGGCCCGGGGTAAGAATTTCCACCACAGGCTTGAAGGGCAATGTGACGGGAGATGAACGCACACAGATACACACAGCTACAGCGTGTGTTGATACTTCACCTTACCTTATGTTTTATAGATACAGTAACATTAAAGGACAACGATGACAACCTTGTGACAGATAATCAAAGCATGAGGAAAATGTTGAATAAGTACTTGAGTTCATCCTTCAACACTACATTGTTTGGTGATGACATGAACACTAGTAACACTAATACTAATAATACAACCAGCACGGCCTCGGTGACAGGGAGACAGGATGCCACCACCAACGTGTGTGATCAAAACAATGTTAGTGTTAGTAATAATAATTAACTTTGTTATGTGTTTGTACAAGAAAACACAATTATCAGTATGAAAATAAATAAAAGCCCCGGGCCAGCTGATATCTAACCCAAAAATAGTTAACACCAATTGATCTCTAATATATCACTGCAACAAACTTTAGACACAGTGGATTGGAAGTCCGTGAATGTCAACCCAAACTATGAAACAGGCAGCACAAGTATGCCCGGGAGTCACCTGACCGTCACCTTGACATCCATGGTTGGCTAAGTGTTTGGAAGAATAATTACACAATTGTTACATAGTTGCCTTCAATGATGTTCTCTGATCAGTGACTCGCAGTACAACTTTTGGTATAAAAAATTGTGTTTATCTAATGAATTAACATTTTATAATAAAGTAAAGTAAAGTATTGAGACACACTATAGCTGTGTGTGTGTGTGTGTGTGTGTGTTCATCTGGCGTCACATTGGCCTTTGAGTCTGTGGTGGTAAGTAATCCGTTACCCCGGGACACAGTGAGACTGTGACATCCAAGTTTCCACAGTTTACCTTCCCCAGGTTACCCTAGGTACTCATTTATCCACCAACCCTTTTGTGAGGATGAACAGCTGGGTGAACTGTGTGCTGACTGTCCTCGTCCCGGATCAAACTCAGGCCAGCGGATTGGTAGTGAGATGTGCTAACCACTGCACCGCTGAGGCATTTATTTTTATGACATACCAAAATTAGAAACTGTCCAGGGTAAGACTTCTCACTTGTTGAAGTGTGATCTGGTTTGCATTAGGTTGTGTTTAGTCAAGGTTAAGGACTTACTACCTAATTAAGACCCAAGGATCTGTGTGGTGTGATATTGTGTCACTTTATGTAATTCTCTCTCTCTCTCTCTCTCTCTCTCTCTCTCTCTCTCTCTCTCTCTCTCTCTCTCTCTCTCTCATCTCTCACTATCTCTCTCTCTCACTACTCTCTCTCACTATCTCTCTCTCATCTCTATATATATATATATATATATATATATATATATATATATATATATATATATATATATATATATGTATATGTATATGTGTTTCATGGGATATTGTTGGAATGACTTTGTTAAATCAGCGACTGTTCCGTGAGACTGAATCAAGGCCTATTACCACCATAGTACACCAACGTCAACTCCGGGCATGTGGCACTGTGGCATGTTACCCAGAAGGTGATCCTGCTTGTCGGGTTATTTCTGAAAGGGATAACCCAGGGTGGAGGAGGCCAAGGGGACGGATGCTAAGTTCCTGGCCGAGCAAGTCAATACTTCCTGTTGGGAGTTACTTGGTGTGGGAAGGGGCTGAAGGGAACCTGTACTGGGTGATCACTGGAGCTGACCCCTCGGCGTAGGCTCACAATGATTGATTGATATATATTTTTTATTTTTTTTAATTTTTTAGCCCTTCCCTCCAGCAGTATATAGAAATATGTATATATAGATTAAAAACAATAATAATTCTCCCCACCAGGATGAAAGAGGATGAGTTGGTAGTGCTTCCCTCCACCTTGGACACACTACCATCAAGGGTGACCTGGTGAGCTGCGGCCTGACAGGTGCTTCCAGTCTGTCCTCGGGAGTGTTGGGAAGGTTGGCAGTTTATTTTCTCTCCTTTTTTTTCTTATTTATTATTTTTTTTTACTTGCTTGACTTTTTTTCTTTTAGTTATTTGATTATTTTTGTTTTGGTTTTGTTTGTTGTTTATTTGTTTTTGGTGTACTGACTCTTACTTGAATGAGTGAGTGTACAAACATTCCTTATAATTTTAGACATGTTTAGTGTAGATGAAACAAAAAAAACCATTGCTTGCTGCTTGTGCCTCAGCGGTGCAGTGGTGAGCACGTCTCACTACCAATCCGCTGGCCTGAGTTTGATCCCGGACGAGGACAGTCGGCACACAGTTCACCCAGCTGTTCATCCTCACAAAAGGGTTGGTGGATAAATGGGTACCTAGGGAAACCCGGGGAAGGTAAACTGTGGAAACTTGGATGTCACAGTGGCCCTGTGTCACAGGGTAACGGTAAAGTGTTGACACACACACTAGCTGTGTGTGTGTGTTCATCTGGCGTCACATTGGCCTTTGAGTCTGTGGTGGTAAGTAATCCGTTACCCTGGGACACAGGGCCACTGTGACATCGAACTTTCCACAGTTTACCTTCCCCAGGTTACCCTAAGTACTCATTTATCCACCAACCCTTTTGTGAGGATGAACAGCAGAGTGAACTGTGTGCTGACTGTCCTTGTCCCGGATCAAACTCAGGCCAGCGGATTGGTAGTGAAACGTACTCACCACTGCACCACTGAGGCGCCCGTCCCGGGGTAGCGGATTAATTTCCACCACACTTCAAACGCTGATGCGACGGTGTGCCAACACTTTACTTTACTGTAACTCATTGAACATTTATTTTAGAAAAAAAATGTGGATTCTTTACAACTTTGCACACACAATTTAATGATAGAAAATAATGTATTTGGTAATGATAAACTGAAGGAGTGGTTAAGGGTCAGTGTGAGTGTAGTGCATGTGTTGATTGGTCCTTACCCGCCTTCCCACCATCATTGAGTGTTTGGTTCACTACACTGGATGTTGTCTGGTACCCTGCTCTGCACTGCCTCCGTCCCTTTTCACTTGGTGCAAGAGTACAGTTGGTGTGGTGTAGTGTGGTGGTGATTCTATTGGAGTGTTAATGTTTGCAGGTTCTGCCATGCCAGTGTCACCAAGTACTCCACCACCAAGTCTTCCTTCACATCCAGATGACAACCAACACTGGAACTGGACACCAACACTCACTAGGACAGCACCAACTTACCCTTGACCAAGTATCTCATCACTTCAGGTATATAGACTGCTTCACTTCACTTCACTTTTGTCACTTTCATTCAGATGTGAAATGAAAAAAACAACTTTGGTGAGATATTTTACTTTATTTCTGTATTGTTGGTGTAGTGTTGAGGACTTGCTTACAGCCATGATGGTCCAGCGGTGGTCCCGATCCTGGCGTCCCAATTTGTGAGGTCCACTTGATCCGGTGTGGGTGCACTCAAAATCCTTCCCCTCCCTCTGCTCGTGTGAGGGAGGTGAGTTTGCTGCACGACTTAGTCTTCTGAGCGGGACTAAAAAATTGTATACACAACAGTCGCACTGCTGCTCCGATACTCTCTCTCTCTCTCTCACACACACACACACACACACACACACACACACACACACACACACACACACACACACACACACACACACACACACACACACTGCTTCTCTGATTCTCTCTCTCTCTCCCCCCCCCCTCTCTCCCCACTCACTCTCCCCCCCCCTCTCTCTCTCTCTCTCTACTCACACTCCCCCCCCCGCTCTCTCTCTCTCTCTCTCTCTCTCTCTCTTCTCTTCTCTTCTCTTCTCTTCTCTTCTCTTCTCTCTTCTCTCTCGTCACGGACTGGTTGGGTAGCATGAGAGATATAATAAATATGAAGTGGTACATAGTGTACTCAACACATATGTCAAGGTTTTAGGCGGTGCTCGTCATTATTTACCTCACAAAGAATCTTGGAAGTTATGTTAGGTTATTTATGTTACGGTGAGGTTAAGGAGAGAGTGGGAGACGCGCAGCAGTGCAACTGTGTTTGTTTACAATTTTTTAGTCTTGCTTAGAAGACTGAACCATGTGGTTGGCAGCAAACTCGCCTTATGCGCAGAGGGAAGGGGACTCCGAGTGCAGAGGTACTTGGAGTGAACCCACACTGGTATGGTGGTGTAGGTCCGGCATCTGGCAGTACAGCCTGGCACTGGGGCTCGTCTGGCACCATCATCAGGAACTTGTCCACACCAGACTTGAATTTCCGTGGTAGGCAGCCAGTAATGCTCCTCACCTCTTGGTAGTGCATTGAAGGTTTTGTGTCACTCATAAGTAAGGGTAGATGCCAGCACGGTCCTGATCCTCTCTGGAGCCTTGCATGGTTGGTAGGTTTTGCCTTCAACACTTGTGACCAGTCCTCTCAGTGGTGTATGGTTGCAGTGAGAGTGGTGTGGGGTTAGGTACCTGTAACCTGCCCCTCCAGGATCTTACACATGTAGATGACCCGGTAGGTGTCCCTTCTTCACTGGTGTGCGCTCAGTTCCTTCAGTCTGTCCCAGTAGCTGAGGTGTGTCATGCCTCTGATCTGCTTGGTGGGTGTTTGGGTGTCATCTGGGCCAACCTGTGCAGCCCCTTGGTGGAGTGGCATCATCTCAGGTGTTCTGGCCCGTTATGTTTATATCCGAGTCCTCTTTCATTGTTTCCTCATCCCGTTTGGGTTCGTTGTCTTTGCATTCACTGATTCCAGCAAGCACAGCATTGTAGTTTGCTTAGTACAGGGCATACAAGTGAATTTCCTGCATATGATGAAAACACATCAATGAGTTCAAGAAGCAGTTTTGTTGTAGTTTTCAAGGTGTTCTGATGGGTTGGTGGTGTTTGCATCTCAGTGCCTTCCACCTTCCACTCCTAGGCTTGCAAACATCAATCAACTTCCCTTCTTTCCATTCCCCAGAGTGAAGTAGGCAGAGACGAGTAGGAACGCCACACAACTGCACCGACGTCCTGGGGAAAAAGAAAGTGTTTAATATCCTGAAAATGTTTGCTTCCTGGATGGAGTTTGAAAATAAAAAGGGTGTTAATACAAGTCTATCCCTTGACCTTCCTTCCCTGATGAAGAATGAATTTGGCGTTGGATGCAGCATTGATAACCACTGGTCTAGGTGTTACATCTTGTGCAATGCAAAATAAATAAATGATCTTAATTTGAGATTTGCAATATATCATAATCACAAAAAAACAAAAAAAAACATTAGAAATAGAAAAGAATATGATGAGAGAGAGAGAATAATAATGATATACAAGGAGGAAGGAGTAGGTGTAGGATGACATGTTACCTAACTTTTATGTATGTATGTATGTGTGTGTATGTATTCACTGTACAGTCTGCTGCTGGTCACTCTCTCGAGACAGCCGGCCGTCCCCCTATGGAAAGAGCTCAGAGCTCATACTGACCAATCTTTGGGTTGGACCGAGACCACTCACACACAACACACCGGGACAACAAGGTCACAACTCCTCGATTTACATCCCGTACCTACTCACTGCTAGGTGAACAGGGGCTACACGGGAAAGGAGACACACCCAAATAATCTCCGTCCGCCCAGGGGATCGAACCCTGGCCTCCTCGGTTGTGAGCCAAGTGCGCTAACCACTACGCTAGCGGACCGTGTGTGTGTTAAGTTAAAAAAATATATATCCTTTGACTCAGGTGAATGTTGTTATGTTATGGTGCAGCTGATTGACTGTTGAATAAAATAAAATGTATGTATGTAAGATGAATAAAATAAAGTGTATGTATGTATGTTTGTAAGATTGTAAAAAGGTAGATGAAGAAAAATAAAGAGTAACTAAATTGAACTACACTTTCCTTTTCCCTACATATATATAAGATAATAAAACTGTATATATATAACAAATAAAGAGAAAAGAACTTAACACACTATCTATCTATATATACCCTGGCTGTGAACAAGTCCTCAACACTACACCAACAATACAGAAATAAACTAAAATATCTCAACAAAATAGTTATTTTCATTGCACATCTGAATGAAAGTGACAAAAGTAAACCGAAGTGAAGTGAAGTGAAGTAGTCTATATACCTGAAGTGATGAGATACTTGGTCAAGGGTAAGTTGGTGCTGTCTTAGTGAGTGTTGGTGTCCAGTTCCAGTGTTGGTTGTCATCTGGAGGTGAAGGAGTACTGGTGAGGTGATGGAGTACTAGGTGAGGCGAGTACTTGGTGAGGTGATGGAGTACTAGTTGAGGTGAGGTGAGGTGACACTGGCATGGCAGAACCTGTAAACATTAAAACTCAAATAGAATCACCACCACACAACACCACACCAACTGTACTCAAAAGTGTACTCTTGCACCAAGTGAAAAGGGACGGAGGCAGTGTACATCACAGTGAGAAAACCTCAATAAAAGTACTCACTGGTGGCTTGGTGTTAACATTGACATCAGTACAAACATTACTTGTATTAATGGAGGGGAGGAAGATGTGATGCAGGTCAGAGAGTGGCGTCAGAGTGGCAGGGCAAGGCAGGGCACCAGACACCATCCAGTGTAGTGAACCAAACACTCAATGATGGTGCATCTTGTACATTCCACGTAGGCAGACACAACACAGGAAATAGATATACCCTTGGCGGAGTAGATATTACTTACTTGGAGTTTACTTGGAATAGTTTAGAGGTCCCTGCCTCACAGCCATGGTGATCCACCGCTGCACCCAAATCTGGTGTCCCTTTTCTTCTGGTCCACTTGATCTGGTATTGAGTTGGAGTTCCGGCATGTTGCAGTATAACCCAATACTGGAGGCTCGTCTGGTATTGCTTGAAGGAATTTGTCCAAGCCAGACTTAAACTGCTCAACCGGGCAGTCAGTGGTTTCTCTCACTTGTTTTGGGAGAGCATTGAAGACCTTTGGACCCTCATGGATTAGGCTGGATGTCATCAGGGTCTTGATCCTTTGTGGTGCTGTTGTTGGAAGGCTTTTCCTCACCAACTTCCTCCCTGTCCTCTCACTGGTATATGAGTGTAGTGTTTGGGGTGCGGGATTGGGTACCTGTTCCTCTAGGATCTTCCACAAGTATATGATGCGGTACCTGTCTCTTGTACGCTGTTGGGAGTACAACCTCAACTCCCTGAGTCTGTCCCAGTAGCTGAGGTCCCTCATTCCTTCTATCTGTCTTGTGAAGGACCGTTGTACTCCTTCCAACTGTTGGGTGTCGCGTCTCATGTGGGGCGACCACAGCTGGCTGCAGTAGTCCAGCAGAGGTTGTATTAATGTCTTCCACAGGGTCAGCATTGTGTGTTTCTCTCTGGTGGTGAATGTTCTGAGGACCCAGCTTGCCATGCCCTTGGTTTTCCTCACTATCTCAGCAATCAAATTAAAAAAAAGACTGAATTACGACTCTATTAAGACTCAGTCTTTATACACTACCGATGTTCCAAGATTACAAACATATCGCGAGCATATCACACATCACCTCCACACACAACACATCAACTCAAAAGTGGATCTGCATGTGTTGGCGAATATTACCCTTTGTCTTGAAACATTTCTTACAAACATCACACTCGAACTCCCTCAAGCCAGTGTGTCTAAACATGTGTTCATTGAGAGAAGAAGCAGTACAGAATCCTTTACCACATTCTTCACATTCATATTTTTTAACACCACTGTGTGTCAGGGTGTGTAGGGTGAGGTAAGACTTACGGCTAAATGTTTTCCTACACTCTTTACATTCATAATTTTTAACACCACTGTGTGTCAGGGTGTGTTGGGTGAGGTTAAACTTATGAGTAAATGTTTTCCCACATTGTCTACATTCATAACCTTTAACACCACTGTGTGTCAGGGTGTGTCTGGTGAGGTGAACCTTTTGGGGAAATATTTTCAAACACTGTCTACATTCATAATTTTTAACACCGCTGTGTGTCAGGGTGTGTCTGGTGAGGCTAGACTTATCAATAAATCGTTTCCCACATTCTTTACATTCATAATTTTTAACACCACTGTGTGTCAGGGTGTGTCTGGTGAGGTGATGCTTTTGGGTAAATATTTTCCCACATTCTTTACATTCATAATTTCTAACACCACTGTGTGTCAGGGTGTGTCTGGTGAGGTGAGACTTTTGGGTAAATGTTTTCTCACATTGTCTACATTCATAATTTCTAACACCACTGTGTGTCAGGGTGTGTGTCTCAAGCTTACTCTTGCTTTTAAAAGTTTTATCACACTGCTGACACTCAAACTTGTTCTGTCCTTTGTGGACGGAGCTGCCTGCCTCAAAGTGATTCTTGCCATCACACCTGCGCCTCCCCACACCTGAGACAGACTGATCCTGCTGCTCCTGGCCACTCATGCTGCTGCCCAGCCTCACAACCTCCACTGCACCACTACTCCCGGCAGCACACGCCACGGCAAGTCCTGCTGGAACCCTTGGGGAAGCCGCAGCGAGCCCAGTCAGTGCCGAGCAGGACAGCCGGCTTGGACTCTGGCCTCGGCACCTGCAACAATGGTGACGGTCAGTACGCAGAGAGCCGCGTGCTGCCTTGACACTCTGCTCCTGCCTGCAGAGCCAACACCCAGCTTCCTGCCTCACTCACGCCACACTTGGCAAGGCTTCCAATCCCTCCACCTTTCTCATCTACATGACCAGCTCTGTCCTCAAACAGCCAGGACCAATTGTTGTACCTCGGCACACAACAACAAACACAGCTTTCCATCTTGCCCAAGCCACGCCCTCCAAACTTTACTCCCTCGTCCACTCCCAGCCTAGAAACCTTCACTCTTTGGCCTGGCCTTCCAGCAGTGTAGGAAAATATAGTTGAGCGTGAAATGTGTCCCTGTGTGGAACTCTGCCTGATTGTTTGGTGTCACTAAGTGATGTCACCTTATTCTAGAGGAGACTGGCATCATTTTGGGTGAAGAAGCGTGACCAAATTAATGCCAATAAAGTAAGCGCCAGACATCAGAGGTCATACGGCGCTATGTTAAGCTAAAATGGCAAATCGGCACGGAAATAATGGCACGGCAAAGCACATGAAGGAAGAGAACCAAGGAGACGATGCGTGTGACAGACAGATCAAACACCAAAACACCTTCTGGAGAGTATTACAAGGGGAGAGAGAGAGAGAGAGAGAGAGAGAGAGAGAGAGAGAGAGAGAGAGAGAGAGAGAGAGAGAGAGAGAGAGAGAGAGAGAGAGAGAGAGAAAACAACTTTAATCACAACTCAAATTACAATCATTTCCTTCATAATTGCTGTTGCTTTACTTAGCCTGAACACGTGAACACAAGGTTTGTCTGGAACACATTGTCTCACATCTGATAATCATTACACTAGAAAATAATGGTAAATATTTCCTTCGTTGCCATTCCTTAGTTTGTGATTTTTTTTTCTTCCATTTGTTCTATATTTTTTAGTTCATTTGAGTGTTTTGAGGCATCATTTGTTATGCAAATGAATAACTATAACATAACACGACAATCTTGATCTCTGACGGTGGGAAAGGGTGTCTGTCCGAGCCCCGCCATGTTGTTGTTGTTGTTGGGTTCACTTTCCAATGGCACTTATTGATTCCTAACCTAACCTGGTAAAGATTTATATGAACTATTTTTTTCTGATAGATATAATTGTTTTGAATTATAATCTAACATTTATTTTTTCACACAAATCACTTTTTCATTATTCTTCACACACCCAATCCTTTTGTTTTTCTAACCCAACCTTAACTAATTACCAATAAGGAAACTTAGCTAATAGCCGATATCGAAAACTTAACAAATTACCGATAAGGAAAATCTATCTTAATATCTAGAAACAAACCAGAACATATTACAATCTGATGGCTGGTCCCCCCCCCCGGGGCACCTTTGTATATGATTGGCTCAAAAACAATCCTGTGAATTACCTCAAACTAGTTCCATTGGTCCATTAGTTATCGCCTCAGTTATCCTGGACGGGCGGCGCGTAGCTGTACCGAGGAGCCGAGAGTTTCACCTGAGGAGGGAAGGATATTATTTCATTATTTTTTTCATTGTAACTTTATTTTGGGTGGGGTTTAATTTTGAGCAAAGCAACGTTTGGTAAGGTAATGGAAGGTGAGAGGAAGACATGTATGACTCAAGATAAGTACTACATAAGGCAGGAAAACAGACATGATAGTGTAGTTAATAAGAATATTATCCATAAACATAACCAAACATAACTTAACAGACGATATCGATATAAATATAAAGTCGTACATACTATACATAGTGTACATACACACACACACACACACACACACACACACACAAACACACACAACTCAACACATCTGTGAAGGTTTCAGGCCGTGCCAACCATTATTTACCTCACAAAGCGTCTTGGAAGTTATGTTATGTTAGATTATGTTATGCTAGGTTAAGGTTATGTTATGCTAAGTTATGGTTATGTTAGGTTCGGTTATATATGTTTTTTTATATTTTATTACCCAAAGTTAGGTTTTCCACCGTAGATTGCCCTATATATCCTCTGTTTGTTTACAAAGGTGATCACCGCCTCAAACCTTCACAGATGTGGAGTACACTATGTATACTATGTACCAGTTCATATTTATATTGATATCGATACCGTAGCAGCAGTAGTTATGCAGATTTACCACTTAACCTAACTAAACCTTATTAATTGAAAATAATCCCCCCAAACTAGGCATCTCTAGGCCCTATAGTTGTGTTAGGGTTAAGGAGAGCGCGCCAAGGTGCCGTGAGCCAGGATCGAACTCTCAACCTTTAGGTGACGAGGCAAACACTGTAACCACACAGCCACCCTCTCACCCTAAACTAAACCTTAAATAACCTAGGCTATTATTTAGATAACATTAGCGTGTTCTTCCGATGTTAATACTTACATGTCAGATAGAATTAAGGTTGCAAAATATCATGCACGTAATATATATCAACTCACGGAAACTTGTTCAAGCAAAATAGTCCGTTTCTCAAAATTAGTAAGCTAACCTTATCTCCATAGTATCCCTAACCTAACCTTACGTAACCCCACAGCCTCAACACAGCATGCCAGGTGTGTCTGTTAGCCTGTCTGGGCGTGGCTGTTCACTTTCCTTCACCTTCTAACCCAAGCTGCATACTCCTCCTTCACTCCTCCTCCTACTCCTTCACTCCTTTACGCCTCACAGGATATACCAAGGACTCCTTTGATATATATGCAATTGAAGGATCCTATAGTAAAGAATATGCACTTTTCATGTGACTGTTAAGCCTTTATCATTATCCAAAACACATTATCCTCACACCCCTGACATGGCATTGATTCACGTGTCACTCATTTCATCCTCACAATTATCACATCTTCCATCCTCATTCCATTTCCCGGTAACACTATATACCCTACACCTCCCTTTACCCTTTGCATCACTTCCTGTCTTAATTGTATCACTCATTCTCCATAAATACATGAAAACACAACGCACTAACCTTAGCACACACACACTCCCGCGTCCTCACAAATGGGCCGAGTTGAATGTCGTAAATGGACCGAGTTGAACCTACACCACACAACACAAACTTCCTGTGGTGATATTATCAGCAAAACACTTTATCTTATCAGTATTGTTACCAGCTTCAGTGAATTTGAGGTGGTGGGTACAGGATCGGGGTATTAAGTCTGCACTCAAATGAAAGAGTCAGAAAAAGTGATAAAATTCGGCCAAAGTTTCCTCGTCCACAGCTAAGTAAGATTAAGATTAACCCAAATAGAAAACTAGAAAAGTAAAATAAGGTGTGTGAGGCATTATGAAGATAGAAATGAGAAGGGTAGGAACAGTAGCAGTACAAGTGAAAACCGAACAAGCACCACACGACCTACCAAGTGATATAAAGCATCACAGGTCACAAGATGCTGTTATGAAAATGATAGGTTTTAAATCCATAGTTGTGGTCCAGTGAAAGGTAAAACATAACACCTATTATAGTGTGCAATGGAACAAATGTAACAAATCAAGGTCAAATTTTACATCTTCACCATAATGGCGTCTGTTTACGATAAAATGGCGTCTGCACCTCGTCCAACTCCCTACTTTTGGTCAAAAAGAAGATTTGATAGCTTCTAAATGAACCTAACCTAACCTAACCTATATTAACCACACCTTAACCTACATTGACAAATAACAGAATCTTGTTTAAACCAAACTAAACTTTACTTTTCGAAGAGGTCTCACAGAAAACATTGAATATCTCACAAACTAACAATTTGCGACGGAAATGTAATAATAAAACCTTCTCAAAATGCATCAGGTAATACAAAAATATAACTCTGAATTCTCTAGAGCATTGTGGTGAAGATGTAAAATAATACCAAAAACAAGATGCCTGGTTAGGATGTTGATATGTCTGGTGAGCCTGTTACTATGACGTGTGACTACTGAACAGCTTGTTACTATGATGTGTGACTACTGAACAGCTTGTTACTATGATGTGTGACTACTGAACACCCTTCTAACCTTCTAACACAAGGGTAATTCCAACATGTGATCCAGTTGTGTAGTGTGTGAATTATCCCCCAACACTTCCAAGCTACTCTTCATTCAATAACTGATCCATAACGAAGGAGAAAACAGGGCTGGCTGTCACCTGCTCAAGTTAACGTGGATTGTTATCACTTCCTAACTGATGTAACTTGTTTTTGCAGGTAATAGAATGGTAAAAAGTTAGCAGCATCGAGTGGGGTGATGTCACGGCATTTTGTTGTGAGCGGTCCAAGCCAAAGGAAGTGTGGGATTGTGGCATCAGATTATAAAACATTCTTGCAAAAATGTAGTAAAAAGTTCAACCTCGAGGTAAGTGTTTTGATTGCTGGTTTGCTCCTAAAAGGTCATTAAAGTTAAGCTCATTACAAAAATACATTAACATTTGCAATTTTAGATGGTTAAAATAGTCTTCTTAATTAATGTGTTGCCAACCCTCACTCTGTTTACAGGAACACAAAATCATCATCACTCTTGAAGATAAGACGGAAGTGGATGAAGAATACTTTGAATTTTTTGGAAATGGAACAAAACTGTTTATTTCAACGTCAAAACACTTAGAAAAGGTTGATTATCATGAATTATCCTCGTTTCTTCGTGCTTGCCTGGAACGTGATCCACAGATACACAACAAACTGTGGACTTGCTTACAGGAGAAAGGAAGTAGTAAGCAAGCAGCAACACTTCTGCAAATATTACTCAACACCACTGACGCTGCCCTGGATAAAACATCAAAGGACGATGATGCAGACTGGTTTAAAGGTAAGATAGTACTGTAGTACTATTTCAATACAAAGAATTCAATGGTTTATATCTCGATACATAGCGGTTCTATCATTCTTTCATAACTCAGTCAATTAGGAATAATAATAATAATAAGTGCACAAGTGATGTACAGATAAACCTTAGCTGATTGCATCCAATCATATTCAAATTATTTCATTGTAAATATCAGTTTAGGGACAATGAATGTTAATGTAATAATTGTGTACTTTCAGGTTTAAACACCAAGTTTAAGAGTAAAGAAGCTGTGATGCGTAACATTGGTGAGGCAAGAATGCGAGGTTATCTATATGATGCCAAGAAAGAACTCATCAACACTAAAGAATCATCTCATTCCCCGGAAGAAAATGCAATAATGTATTTTAAGGAAAAGTTGCTCAAATCCAAGTAAGAAATACTGACACTTCAATATGAAGTTTATGCTGACTGTTGATGGCAATAAATTATATTTCCTATATCAAACATTTCAAGATATAAATTTTTCCACTACCAGGTGACATTTCCCTTTTACCTTGGATATAAATACTCATTTATGAGTAGATATAATAGTTATGGTCAGACGATTACCATAGCAGCTAACACTCTGCCACTCTTACCTGGCATTGTGTGCCAATTAGTCACCTTAGCTGCTGCTCATCTGCTACTCCACAAAGAGGTGCAGGCTTACATAGTGTGCCTAATTGTTACCTTCCTACACTAATGAGTTGATGTTTATATTCAAGATGAAGTTTATTCAAAGACACAACAAATGATACAGTCCAATAAGTCTCATCACCTTATATTGCACTTCTACTTCCATACAAGTGTTATCATTATTATACTGTTGTTGAGTTACCTTTGGGCAACAAGTTCAAGGATGTGTTAGTTTAGGTTGATACAGGAAACACATCTTGTCTCTCACCATCCACACATAATGATTCTGAGACTATGATAATGGTGGGGAGGAGGTTAATAATAATAATAACCATTGAAATTAATTAGTCCTGTAGTTGTATGGAATTAATTTAATGTGAATTGATGCAGTGAACAATGTTAAATGTGAAACAATGCAAGGAATCTCACCCCATTACCATTACCATTACCATCCATCCCACAGGTACAACGCACACTACTTTGACCGTTCCGCTGAGTCCGGTGACCGCCTTTGTGACGCCCAGGGATGGTTTGGGTGTGAGGGTCCGTATGACCAACACAAGTGTCCTGGCGTACACTTCATCAATCCTTACGCCTCCAGGGAAGCGAGGATAGTCTTCTCAACATGGAATTTTGATCATATGTAAGATAGCAATTCCTTCACATTCATCTTTCACTTACACTTATTTGTATTCTTCATAATCATCATCATAACATATTCTTTCATGTATATTAATAGCTGAACCATTTTTTTTTTCAGAATTGAGAAATCTAGAAGCATCCTTCCATCGTTGAAAGATGCTCTCTCAAGGCCAAATGCATCTTGTGTAAACCTCAATTATTTCTATGACTTACTTTTCATGCACAAAAGGAGTTCAACAACTACTAGTAAGACCGATGGTAACTTGAAGCTGGTCCACATTGCTTGTCATGATAAGAAAGTTCATAGTCAATGTAAATGTGAGATTGACAAGATATTGTTAGACAAACAGGATGATACAAATGGTTTGGCGTTGCGTGACCTTGAAGCTGCAACACTCCGGAGCAAGAAGATCAAGACACCTTTACAACACTCTGGTGACATCCCGAGGAAAAAGAAAAGATAGTGTGTGTGTGTGTGTGTCTGTCTGTGTGTGTGTGTGTGTGTGAAATAGCTCCCGGTGAAGGCATACACAGCACCAAGTTAATGATATGTAACTACACTACACTACACTACACTCAGGCAAGTACAAAATGAAGTCGTGCCTTACCTCAACACCTGACATCTATATAGAAAATTGAAATATATACAGATTTGACAAATGTTTATGGAAAATATAATATTCACTATTTTGTGTGTTAAGTCATCATTGTGAGTAAGATTGTAACTGTAATTCACTATTTATATTCTACCAATCCTATACTCCCCAAACCTACACCCAAACTTATTCCCTGAACACATACACCAACACTCACTCTTACCTACACACAAATCAACAGTCACTCCCCCTAACGCACACTCCCACACTCAACACACACACATGCACATACACACACGCAGACCAACACACACACCCCAATTATCAATACCCAATCTTATACATACTCGTAATAGTACATTTTATACAGTGGTTATACTATTTACCCCCTGTGGTGATTGGTGTGGGTGTAACAATACTACCATTGTCATTCCTGCACAGCGTAAACATGCACAAAACACTAAATAACACAACAATTCCAAAGACAAAAATTATACATGTAGTAAGTGATCATTTCTTGAAGCATTGGACTTATTTGTTAATGCACATCTAACAATTATCAAAGTTGAGTTTGTTCGTGTGTTCAAGGCGGATCAGTAGGTAACTAGTCAATGGAAACACCTTGCCAGGGTTGTCCAAAAGAAAAAACAATTCAAAGTCAAATTACGAAAGATAAACAGTAGAATATATATGAGAAAAAAAATGTCTCGTATCAAAATTCCCTTCCTTCGCGATATTAAATGTATCGTATCAATAAAAAAATATTTACACTTTATATGATGTGTGTAATTTTAAGGTTAACCTAAAGCATAAAATCACAATCTTTTCAAAAACTCTAATAGGATACTTATAGGAGTAAAATATCCTATCCTTCATAACTTATACTTTGTTGTTAATATTATAAGGATGGTTAGGAGTTGATATTGTGTGTGTAACGTTAGGAAGGTTAGGAGTTAGGAAGGTTAGGGGTTAGGAAGGTAGACAAACATTATAATTGACCTAAGATAGTATGGATGAGTTTTGTTTTATGATATTCAGGACTGTAATGAAATTGTTTGAAGTATTAGAAAACAAGGTAGTATTGCAGTTTCATCCAATACACCACACTTAACTATAAACTGTTTCAGGGTCTAGATGACACTGTTAGGAGCATTTCTAGCCACATATTACACTGTCGGAAACTAATAATAAGATCGAGACAGAATTTCAAAGATTTACCTCAATTTTAGCTGGGATCCTGTCGCAGCAGTCATCGAAGGGATACTGTGTGTGTTCGTGTGTTTGTTATGAATGGTGGGCATGCGTTGTAAAGGTGTGATCCTCAGTCACGTGTTATGATGTTGCTTGACATTTTATGACGTATAATCATGTGAGGTTGCCTGCTGCCAATCATGAAAAAGAACATTTTTTCCTGCCAATCATAACATAACATAACATAACATAACATGTTAGGATGACAAAAAGCCACCAGGGCCTATCTAGGTCATCCTATTTGTCAGTCAAGCGACTTTGTCAAGTACATAGTATGTCTAAAAACTGCAAACTAATAATAATAACAATAATTATAATCAGTCAAGCGACTTCGTCATGGTTCCTAAGACTGTACACTACTAATAATACTGTACATACTGTATGAGAATATTTATAAGCCACCCGAGGCATGGTCATCCTGTATGTCTGTCAAGCGACTTTGTCTTAAAATACTAAAAGTACTGTATCCAACCCTCTATTTCCTACCTAATCTACTCACTCATAAACTGATCTAATCTCTTTTTAAAAATATTTAAGCTACCGCTATTAACTACCTCCCCTGGCAGTGCGTTCCAGAAATCTACCACCCTATGACTAAAGAAATATTGTCGTAAATCTAACCTACAACTTTGTTTCCTAATCTTCCTGCCATGACCCCTTGTCCTGTTTCCCTCCTCTAGAATAAAGAAAGTACTTACATCTAAGTATTCACTATCTGAAAACATTTTAAATAACTCTATCATGTCCCCCCTTAGACATCTCCTCTCGAATGAAAATATATTTAACTCTTTTAACCTATCCCTATACTCCAGGTGCCTCAAAGCTGGTATCATCCTAGCTGCTCTCCTCTGGACTGCTTCTAACAAATTCACATCTTGCCTATAATGTGGTGACCAAGCTTGTATACAATACTCTAGATGAGGCCTAACATATGCATTATATAAACTACGCACCACCTCCTTACTTTTATAACTAACATTTCTTTTTATAAAACCTAGGGTCCTATTTGCCCTATTCCTTGCTTCTAAACACTGCTTTGAGAATTTCATAGTCCTATTTACCACTACCCCTAAATCCTTTTCTTCCCCAACTGCCTCTAACCAACATTCCTTCCTTAAACTTTTCTTCATTTATCCATGCCTCTGTAATACATACTATATCTAAATCTTCCTCTACTATATAACTAAATAACTCATCCTTCTTGTTCCTAAGGCTTCTAGCATTAGCATAAAAACATTTCAAGCCTACCATCCTAGATGTTCCTTTTCTCCTAATTATATTCTCACCTGTTGGCACCTGGATACATTCTCTAAAATCTATCCTCTCTTTACTAATCCTATCCTGTTTATTCCTATCACACTGTTTCTTGCAAGCATTGCCTTCACCTCCCCCACTCTATCCCAACTGCCCTCTCCAGACATTCACTCAAAGCATCCACGCCCATTCCACTCAGATGCACTCCATCCCTTGCATACAACTCCCTTCGCCTAACAAAACTGTTCCATTCATCCACAAAGCTTGCACCTACATCCTTACACAGTGCTTTCACACGCTCATTTACACCAATGGCTCTAGACAGCCATTCCCCTACAGAAATCCCCCTGCCTACTGAAGACCGAGGTAGCACTCCTGAGACTACACACCTCTTCCCACTCTCCCTAATCTTACCCCTGTACCTAGCCACTAACTCCTCAGACCCACCTACTCTAACATCATTTTCACCTACATGTAGCACCACCACACCCTCTCCCTCGATCTCACGTACTCTCCTTTCCGCCACCTCACTCACCTCTTTCACACCAGCACCAGGCATACACACACACTTCCTCCTGCTCCTATCCCTCCCACAGAAGGTGCTATCTAGGTACTTAACCTGCGAGTCTCCCACCACAAGAATCCTAGGTGGGCCACTCACACCCTTCCTCCCCTTACCCTCCACCCTCTTCGCCCTCCTATCTTCTACTTCAGTCACCTCTATTCCCCTATCTCTCTCTCCTACTGACACACTGAATTTGTTGCTGCAATCAACAGTTTCAGTCTCAGGTACCTTCCCAGCCGCACCCACCCTCCCTCCCCTACTCACCTGCCACTCCTGCCTATCACTATCCTCCCTTCCACCCAAACTCCTGTTGCTACCCCCCTTACCTGTCTTACTCCTATCACTGACCTTCCCTGCCTGACTCCCACCCTTCCCCCCCACCCCACTCTCTCCAACTACAGGCTAAGCTTCCCTACCTCCCTCATACGTAACCTTTGGTCTAGCACTCATAGCCAGCCTAAGCCCCTCCACTACGTCTCCAAGCCGCTTCACCTCTTCCCTCGTCTCCCTGTGTTCCAGAGTGATGGCTAAGATTTGGCTTTTCAACTCATCAACTTCTCTGTTCCTCCTACACACCAAAGATTCGGAAAAATCATCTACTCTCCTAGCATAGCTACATGCCTCACACATATTATACACACCTAACACCTCCTGAACTCCTACCACCCCAACCTCTTCCACAACAAAGGCACCAGCCATCACACAACACTTACCGCCTCACACAACAACACTGCCTGTCTCACACAACAACACTGCCTGTCTCACACAACAACACTCATATATGAGCACGTGTCTTTAGACAAGGATAGACTGCCTGGACTATGCTGGATAGCGTTAGTTAGACAATGGCTACCGTGGAGGACATATGTGGAGGTTGTATATATATATATATATATATATATATATATATATATATATATATATATATATATATATATATATATATATATATATATAAACTGGCAGTTCACAGCAAACTTCTACGAATAGTCAAGTGTAGCAATACAATATCTTCGTGAACACGGTGTATTGTCCAAATCAGTGGAGTGCCCTAACTGTAAATTGCCGTGCAAGCTTAGGGAAGACAGACATCTGTGGTAGTGTGGTCGGTAACGTGCGCTCCCTAAGAACAAAAGCTGGACCCTCAACTTCTACTTAAGGTATTTCATGTGAAGCTACCGAACTTCTAAGCTATATGGCTGTATCAGGCATAAATATGGCGGCTGTCGATTTTTGCTACACTTAGGGAATTTCTTTGACTTCTAGGTAAATTTCCCTACATTTTTTTTTTTTTAATTTCCCTAGATTTTTAAAAGTCAAAATTGGTGAATGTTTTAGTATATCATGTCATTATTATGAAGTATTATCGCAGTTATGAAGGTTAGGTTAGGATATTGAACCATGGGGCGGTCTGGGCATAGGACAGGATATATAGTGTCTTTATGGGAGGTGCAGGTTACGTCAGGTGAGGTTGGGTCCAGGGGGGGTGCCGGTTAGGATAGGTTTCTGGTTGTGTTCGAATAGTGTCCTAGCGTTAGAATAGATTTGTTGTATTTGCTACATTTAGGGAATTTCCTTGGCTCATATATGCCTCCCCCCAAAAAAAACCCCGATTCCCCACAGTCCCCCAAGCTTGCCTGAGGGGCTGGGGAGAGGTATGGGTAGAGATAGGGAATATTGTCTGAAACTGCAAATTTACCGGAGTTGATATTGTGTGTGTAACGTTAGGAAGGTTAGGGGTTAGGAAGGTTAGAGGTTAGGAAGGTTAGAGGTTAGGAAGGTTAGAGGTTAGGAAGGTAGACAAACATAATTGACCTAAGATAGTATAGATGAGTTTTGTTTTGTTATGATATTGAGGAATGTAATGAAATTGTTTGAAGTATTAGAAAACAATACTAAATTAGGGTTTAATGTGCTTAGAGAGAGAGAGAGAGAGAGAGAGAGAGAGAGAGAGAGAGAGAGAGAGAGAGAGAGAGAGAGAGAGAGAGAGAGAGAGAGAGAGAGAGAACTTACGGAAAAAAAATAATCAAATAAGATTAAAAAAAAAACAGGGATATAAAAAAAAATGAGAAGAACAAGAACAACAACAAATAATAAAAAAAAAGAAAAAAGAAAAGACAAAAAAAAGAATAATAATAATAAAAAATATATTACACCGAACTTTCATATATCACAACTTGCAAAACCTTTCTCTTCCCTTTTGGCGGAGGAAGAGAAGAAGAAGAAGAGGAGGAAGAAGAAGAGGAGGAGGAAGAAGGGGAGGAAGGTGAGAGCAAGAACGGTCCATGTCCATCTCCCTCCCCCCCTATCAGACCCTCTAAGGTGATGTTTTAGAAGGTCAAGGAGTCTGACATCATCCTTGTGGGTCGGGGGGGCGGCACGGGTCAGGTCATTTATTTTCTGGGTCAACTGCAAGGCGTGGCGGAGATCCTGCGAAGGGGAGGAGGAGGAGGAGCTGATGATGATGATGATGATAGGATGTAAACAAAATAAATAAATAGATAAAATAAATGACTTGTATCACTATTTTCCTATCTTATAATTGCCTGAGCTTTCAAGTGATTACCATTAACCACGTACCAATAATTCCTTAGGTAGGTGTACATCCACGGAGAGATCACCAGCATGGTCACCCAGCTTCCTTAACACATCAGAAAGGGGTCCAGATAATTCCCCTAGACGTCCACTTAACTCCTGTGTGTGTGTGGTGTGTGTGTGTGTGTGTGTGTGTGTGTGGAGCAAGGAAGGATGATTGTGTGTGAAAAGAGTGTTGCATGAAAGAGGAATGCGCGCGTGTGTATGTGTGTGTGTGTGTGTGTGTGTGTGAAACAAAAAAGAAACAGATTATCGTTAGAAGTAATGTAGTTATTATATAAACATACATAAAAAATCGAAATAAAACCTTTCACCACCTCCTCCTCCTCCTCCTGACCTTCATCTGGCGCCAGCTCTCTGCATACTGGCGACGGAGTAACTCTATGATGGTGGAGGTGATGGCAAGCCCGACCAGGATGTAGATAGTGCACAGCAACATGACATCAGTGCGGGCTGCAGGGACGGAGGACAAGGGATTACAAAAGGATTACAGGGAATTACAAGAGATTACATACAATTACAGGGCATTATAAAGGAATTACACGGCATTACAAAAGGATTACAAACTATAGGAAACGATTAGAAGATATTGTCAAAGGATTATAAACGGAAGATTAACATGGATTTTATAAGTATTTCTTGAGGAGATTTGTGTAAGAGTTGGTTCAAGAAAAAGCACTTTAGTTTATTAATAGAAAAAAAAAAAGTTTCA
>JAPQNM010000027.1:3091172-3108672 GCA_029783475.1 Metacarcinus magister | reverse complement strand
CCTGTGTACACCAAACGAAATTTCACAGTAACTCCTCTGTGTGTATGTATGTACGTATGTATGTATAAAGAAGATATGAATAGGGGGAGGGATGGTACACACAAACGAACAAACATTTCCAGGTACAGTCACGGACGAGGGAGGAGGGGGGGGAGGGGGAGGCAGGAAGGGGTCAAGAAGAGTACAATTTTGGGGGTTATTGAGGGTAGAAGGGGGTGGAGGGGGTTGGAGGGGGTTTGGGGGGGTCCAGGTAGGTAACATTTTTTCCTTACCTCAAATATTGTTCTTGTAGAAAAGGTCACATTTGATTTTTTTTTTCTTTTTTCAGTCACTCGATTATTATTATTATTATTATTATCATCATTACAACAACAACAATAATAATAATAATAATAATAACATAAACGCAATAATTTCTGTCTTCACTGTCTTCTCTCAATAAACGCATTTTCTCCTTTCAAAAATCAACACGCAATGAACGAATTAATAATAAATATAAAAAATAAAACGAAAAAATTATTAAAAAGTGAATTATCGATCACTTCCCATTCAAAAATATATCAACAAAAGCGAAAAATAACAAAAGAACATCAATAACAAGCAAGTGAGGGAGGGAGGGATGCGAGAGAGAGAAAGAGAGAGAAAGAAAAAGAGAGATAACGTGCTTGTAAGAAATAACAAATCTCTCTCTATCTTATTCTCTCTTTTACTTACTTTTGCTCTGCCTGTTACCGAAATCCTTGTTCTTATCCTGCCAATATTTCTCAAGTTCTTCCTTTAGTGTCGACAAGAGTCCCTGTCAAAACAAAACACACACGCTTGGAAGGGGGAAAGGAACCGACTTAATCCTGAGCGTTCGGGACGAGTACGGATTTGTTTTGTTTTTTGGATTTTGAATAATTTGTATTGTTATTGTTTTCTCGTTTGTTTTGTTTGTTTTGTTTTGTTTCTTGATTTTAATCTTTCGTCTGTTTTGGTTTTAATGTCGTGTTTTTCAGCTTTCTCGAATTTTTTGTGTTTTTTTCAGTATATTTTGGGACGTTTTTTTTGTTTAATGTGTGTGTGTGTGTGTGTGTGTGTGTGTGTGTGTGTGTGTGTGTGTGTGTGTGTGTGTGTGTGTGTGTTTATCTTATCCTATGTTTTCGCTATCTCATCAGTCATTATTATTTTTTTCTACTATTGAAATGAAGAACAATTATTATTTTCAATCAATGAGAAAAAAATAATTAATAATGACGATCAGAAAATGTTCAACCTCAAAAATTCACGTCAATATATATTTTTTTCAAGATAAAACGAAAATCCAAAGAATAACAATAATAAATAAAGAAAATAAATAAATAAATAAACAAAGACAATATAAAAATAATAAAAACGGCTTATAATGATATTTCAAATTTTCAAAACACAACAAAACAAAATAAATAAGTAAAGTAAAAGAACATAAAACGAATATAATAAAACAAAGTTAAAAATTTACCCTGACGATTAAATAAATAAATAAATAAATAATAATAATAATAATAATAATAATAATAATAATAATAAAAATAAATAATCTATCCGTAAAAAAACAATAATAATACTAAAACAAATAATAACAACACAATCGATCTAAAAAACAAAACAAAAACCATACCATTCCACTACCAAACTAAACAAATAAAAAAACAATAAAACAAAACACACAAAAACCAAACCATAACTGAACTAAAACTAATAATAAAAAAAACAAAATAACTACAAAACTCAATTATATAAACAAGAAAAACAAAAACAAAAATAAATCACATCTAAGAAAGAATACGACTGAAGTATAAATCATCACCAATTTCCTTCTTCATCACCCACACAAACACAACACAACATTAGCTATCTATCGTTGAAGGACAGCTACGATAGACTTACATTTGGTTCTGTTCATAAATTCCTCATACTTGTCTTTCCATGATTTCTCACCCTCGTCCTTCAACACAACATCCCAACCCTAACACAAAACAGAGGAGGTTACACCCTTAGGAACACCTGCTCTCATACTACGCTGTACAGATTCCGTGTTACATCGTTTTTCGGGAATAACTATGTAACTATATGCATTTGAGGTTGTAGCAGCAATAAGCCTCTCTCGTTCTCAATATATTAAAGAGAGAACGTAAATATTCGAGGCGTCACTATATGAAATCTAAACCTACGCCAAATAACGGGCAAGAGGCAAGTCCATCAACGGTTTGCGATGTAGAGAAAAAAAAACTAAAGATTGGATTCATTCAATGTTTTGCCAAAGATAGTTTTAGATCTTCCGCTAATATTCTTTCTGAGGTTTATTAACAAAAAGTATATAATTAAGGCATTTGTCTCTGTCTCATAATGTTAATTGCCTGGGCGATAAACTTTGAAACAGGAGACAAGTGTCTTAATTATATACATTTTGTTAATAAGCCATAGTAAGAACATTAGCGGAAGGTCTGAAGGTATCTCTGACAAAACATGATACTAATCTAATTATTTGTGACATAGTTATTCCCAAAAAACGATGAAACACGGAATCTGAAACATAGTATTGTGTTGATAGATAACTAAAGCAAGGCAAGACACAGTGTTGGAGTAGATATAATGAAATAATAAAAAAGTAAATGAAAGATGATTATTGGTTATAGTAATAGAAAATAATAACAACTATAATGAATAATATCAAAATCATATGTAAATATTAGTAAAAGTTGGAGTATAAATAATCAGGTAAATATAAAGAAAAAGATTGATAGTTGAGTTAAAAATATTTGGAAATTATATTAACAATTTTTTAAGTAGATATCATTATAAATCATAAACTGAGAGATAAAAAAAAATTAGAGAAAAGTTATATTTACTCTTTTAAACAACGAAAAAAAAACATAATTGAAACAAGACAAACAAAAAAAATATTAGAATAAAATATATAAATTATAAAATAAATAAATAAATAATTCCAACACTTTTAACCGAAAACTCCAACGGTGACCTAAACCCTCCCATAACCATGACAATACTTCCCCCCAACAGGTACCTAACTAACCCTTCCTCCCTGGTCCACCTACACCCTCCCAGGTACTACTACTAAGAGGCTAAGTCAAGTAAGGACGGAGTTATACTTACACCTTCGAAAAGCTTCTTCTTGTCATCGTAAGTTCGGCGATCAGTACGACGCTCGAACTTGGAGGCTGTTTGGATCTTGGGCTGAAGGAGAGAGAGAGAGGAAGAGGTGATTAGAGAGAGAGGGAGAGAGAGAGGGAGAGATATGGTTACAGACAGAGAGAGAGGGAGGGAGAGATGGTTACAGAGGAAGAGAAAACAACAATAACAATAATAAAACGTAAAATAATCTAAAAACTCTATATTTCATGATTTTTTATATGGACAAAATAATAAAATGCTATAATACTTAGAAATAAAGCAAGATATCTTACCGGGTGCTTGCCAGTCAGCGCTCTGGAAGAAAATGGGAAGAAAATGTTATAGAAAATGGGGTTTGGTAAAGATATCAATTAAATAAGATGCAAGCTAAGGGTATATAAACATGATATTACTTAGAGGGAGCGAAATATTGATCAAAATTAACATGAATAAACGTAAGGGAGGGTGTGTTTCTTCAATATATTTACAGAAAACGAGGGTAGGGTAAGCTATGTATATATTATCTACGTCATGCATTACTTACATTGTATGTATACTTGTCATTCACTCTATGTATATAATTTAGGAGGGAAAGTAATGTTAATAACGATGGAAATAAAAAAATATATAAAGGAATAATGATTTTTTTCCGCGTTCGTTAATAAAGAATTATAAATAAAAAATATAGTTATGATAATAATAATAATAGTATCGAATTATTCTCAGATAAAGAAATAAAAAACGAGTAAAGAAATAAATTAGTTTTTTTTTTCTTTCAAATTGAAGTTATTTTTCAATGAAACGAAACTTTAAAAAAAACGTAAATAGGATGTCATTTTCTTTACCTTTTTTCTTCTACCAAACGCAATTTTTTTTTTAAGTAATTATTTTTTTTTATGATATAGAATAGAAATATAAATGATTAAATAAACTAATAAATGAAGATAGACAGACAGATGTGTAGCTCTCACTTACTCAGCTTCCAGGCCACTCTTCAAAGCCTTTTGCCTCAGTTGTTGTTTCTGTCGCTCCTTCAACTCTTTCAACTGCAAAGGGAAGGTCGCGCATAAGGACGCTCGTGTTAGTGTTACCGGCTCAATTCTCGTCTCTAAGGACATCTTGGGTTCAGTTTACACGAGTTAGGGAACGCGGTCTTTTTTCTCGTTTTCTTTTTTTTTTTTCCGCGCGTGACTCGTAAACAAAGGAATGGTCCGTTTTCTATTTAATGCAGGGATTGTGTATGCCAAGACAACTACTAGGGAGGTCATTTTTACAGGGAAAGTTATTATTTTTTTTTAGGAGGGTGAAAATTGGGACTGATTTTTGGATTTTCTGATTTCCATTGTCAAAAGTGGAATTTCTTTTAATAAGATTTTAACTAATGAAAATCCAGGATAGGGATTCTTTTTTTGTGGGGAGGATTCTTCTACAGGGATTTACATTTTTTTCTTTTCCTTGTGAAGTATTGGATAAATAAGGAAAGTGAAGTAATGAAATTGTTGATCTTTTTTCCCTTTTTGTATCATCTTAAGGAAGAAAAAAAATCTCTCAACTAGGGAAATTCCATGCTAGGGATCAAATACTTAGGGATATATATATAAAAAAAAATGAAAAAAATCTTAATATATATACCTAAAAAAAGGCATAAACACCTAATATATTGATACAAGACAAAAATTCTACAAAATCTAAAAACACTAAATTATTATAAAGTTTCATAAGTGGAAAAATAAAACTAGGAATCTTAAAAGGGAGGGAATAAAATTAATGAAAAAATATGGTAAGCGGAATTAATAATGTTATGCATAATTATTAATGGAAAAAACTGTCCGATTTTCAACTTTTTAAAAATCATTGAAGAAAATTTGTAATATTAAACCTATTATTATTACCATCATCATTATTGTTCTTCTTCTATTTATTATTATTATCATTATTGTTATCATTATTATAAACTAAATGAATAACGTTGGAAATCAGACAGTTTTGTGAATATCATGCATTATTATTATTATTATTATTACCGTTATTATTATTATTATTATTATTATTATTATTATTACCATTCACAATACTACAAACCTGACATTTTGTTCTTTTCTTTCTTTCTTTCATTCATTCATTCATTATTTTCTTCCGCGTGCGAAATCGAGGTCGAGGAAAATTAATGAATATCGCAAAACAATATATCGTAAACAAAATAAATAAATAAATAAATAAACTAAGTCGAGTAGAAGATGCGTTTCGTACGAGTATTACTTAACAAACAAATAAACGCGAAAACGGCAGAATAAATAGATAAATAAATAAACAACTACTTTCTGTATCGAATTAACGGACTTCCGGTCAGGGGTCAGGGAGGGTGGGGGGGGAGGGTTCTAAAGGTCAGGTCAGGTCAACTCAGGTCAACTCAGGGTACTACCTCTACAAAGCCATTTCTCTGCTTCTCTATTTGATCAAAGAGGAGAAGGAGGAAGAGGAGGAGGAGGAGAGTGCAAGAGAGTAATAGTAAATAAATTGATAAGGAAAGAAAGAGTTGATAAATGGAAGGAATAAAAAGAGAATGATAGAGAGAAAACAAAGAAATGGCTTATCATAGAAAACGGATAAGGGTTGATCACTACAAAAATAAATAGAAAACAAAAAAACTATTGATTTTCGGGTGGGGGACTCACTCAAAACTAAACCTATGAAAACTCTACATAATAATAGGCCATACACAAGAACGGTAGGCCTAGGGAAAAGGAGGGAGGGTAACTACTAAAAGTAATCTATTTCAGCGTAGACTTACCCATTTTCGAGCCTACAGATAAGCTTCAAACAGGCTATAGAAAACGTAAGAGGGTTCATCACTACTATCAGAAAACGGGAAAGAGCTATTGAAGGGGAAACTTACTCAGGATCAAGACCCTTTTTAAGAGCCTTTTGTCTGAGCTGTTGCTTCTGCCTCTCTCTGAGCTCCTTCAACTGTAAAGAACATGGGATTCAGGGCTTTGTCTCGCTTCCGAAGCTCCGAAGTGAACCAATTTGAAGCCTCACTGTTCATTTTGTTTTTGTATTTTTTTAATGTTTTTTTGTTTCTTCGTTCGTGTGTTTTGGTTGTGTGTGTGTGTGTGTGTGTGTGTGTGTGTGTGTGTGTGTGTGTGTGTGTGTGTGTGTGTGTGTGATTGATTCTAATAATTCCAACCACGATTAGCTGAGAGGTGGGAGGAATGGAGGGATGGAGAGAAGGAGGAAGGGAAGGAGATAATGGAGGGAGTAAAGATCTTATCCGAAGAATGATACTATTTTGTAATTAAATATATATGAAAGAGGTTCGAAAGTGGATTTAAAATGGTTCGAAACAGTCGATCTTTGTTCCTGCAAAGTGACCGAATCATCTGTGTTTGTTTCATGTCCTGTCCTCAAGGTTCAAGGATTCAGAAAAAGGGGGTTCAAACGCTTCCAAAGAGGGGTTCAAAAGGGTTTGGAAATAAAGGGTTCAAAGGTATCGAAAAAAGGGTTCAAAGGTTTTGAACTCTGTATGAACCATCCATTTTTTGTTTCGTTTCACGGACGCCATACATAGAAAACAAAACAGTATTTAAAGGGAGAGTCAGTACTAGTGGTCCAGCTGACTGTCTTTTGAGCTGAGACTCGAGACTTTCATTTTGTCACTTCATTCATTCAGTTGTTTTTTTTTTAGACAAAACGTATTTTAGTCATTTAGAAACCTACATCAATCCTATTTTTAAAAAAGTCTTTGTTAAAAAAAAATTATGAAAAGGTATTCAAATCTCATACTATAAATTTTTTTGTTTTTTAAATGATAAACAAATAATATTCACATCAATGTTACATTGAAATAATAAACATTCAAATCATGCATAAAAAAATTAAGAGAAACGTAATGTGGGAAATTTTTCTTTTTTAAGGAGAAATAAATCGAATAAGAGTGTTCACTTTCATGCGTTATAAAAATTGAAAATAAAAGAGGTAAGCTTGGTGACAGCAGTAGGAGGGCGTGGCGGGGTGGGCGAGGGGTGGGCGTGATGTGTGGGTGTTTGAAGGGAGGTGTTAAGATTGGTGTGAATAATAGCCTGGTCAGTGTTGGTTATTCATTGTAAACAGCTGAGCAAACTTAAACTTAGAAAGAAAATAACATGATTAATGAAAAGATTCTGAAAGTTCAAATTTTATATTATCTTACCCAAAAAAATGTATCAATATAAGTATGAAATGTCCTAATAAGGGAAAATAAGTTAAATATATAAATTACGTTTAAGTTTTTGATAGATTTTGTACTTTTATTATTTTTTGAGAATATATAACTTAAATAAAGCAAGTACTTATCTAGTAAATGTTATCAAAATATAAACTAACAAACAAACAAACACCCAAACAAACATACACACACACACATATATTACCCCACACCCTTAAAACGTACATAGACCATGAGAACATTTATACACACAGACAAAACACACACACACACACACACACACACACACACACACACACACACACACACACACACACACACACACACACACACACACATACAAACAAAGACATCAACACAATCACACATACCTTATCTCCCCAAAAACACACAACCACACCAAAAAAACAAACACAAAAAAATACATCTTCACACAACTATAAATAATAATAATAATAATAATAATTCACCCCCCCAAAAAAATAATAAAACCCATTAATCAAACACTCACGTCGTAGTCCTGACGCTTCATCCTCTCTTCCATATCATACTTCTCGGTCTCCAGCTTGACAATGAGAGTCCACATTTCCTGAGCCTTGCCACTGAGGTTAGCGGACCCAATGCCATCAATGTTGAGGGGCTTGACGCGGATAGACAGAGCAATCTTCTTCTCCTCTGCCAGCTGTTCACGTGTCTTGCCCAGCTCTCCCTTGGCGGCTTGAATGTTGGACAGCTGAGGCGATAGGAAAGTGGTGTTTTAGTGTGTGTTTGTGTGTGTGTGTGTTATATTATTCACAAAATTTCAAGATTCATACACATACACACACATACACCTTTTTTTCATTAACTAACACATACATACACAAACCCACACAATCAATCTTTCTCTCCCTCTCCCTCTCCCTCTCCCTCTCTCTCTCTCTCTCTCTCTCTCTCTCTCTCTCTCTCTCTCTCTCTCTCTCTCTCTCACCTTGTCTCCTCCCTGCCTGCGGCTGAACTTCTTTCCGCCTCCTTCCTGGGAATAAAAAAGAACACCGCCCGGAGTCAGTCGCGTGCAAGGGTTAGAGTTTGAAGGGAAAGTTTAATTGAAAATTGTATTAAATTGGACGAAATTATCAAAGGTTTTTTCTCAGGATTGGGTTAGTGTTTTGTGGAGACGGTTTTGATTTAGGATAATTCTGAAGGGAGAGGGATAAGGGAAGGGAGGGAATACTTATCATTTATTATTATTATTATTTTTTTTTTTTAGATATGTAAAGTGAGGTTTGAAAGCAATTTATTTACTTTTACATCTCTATTTTTTTTGTTATATATTTCTCTATAAGGGATTTGCGTTAGAAGAGTTTTGAGTTATAGAGATTCTGGGAAAGACGAAGAATTTGTAATCATATATAGATTATTTATGCTATTAATTGAGATCCATTAATGATAAAAATAGAGATAATGATACAAGGAGGGAAGGAAAGTTATACAGATATTGTGAAAGAATGATAGATAGAGAGAATACAAAAAATATTACAAAGATAGAGAAAATAAGACATTGGAGAAATCAGATTAGATAAATGGATTGAGGATTGGGTTGAAGATTCCAATCCTTTAATGAAGAGAGAATAAATAAATAAATAAATAAATATGATATATACAAACATGCTGGTTTATCACACTTTTTTTCTCGTTTTCATTTACAGTTATAATATAAATAAATGAATTAATGAATAAACGTCTTACCTTTCTTTTCATAAATAGATAAAAAAAAAATACAAATAAAAAAATCTTTAAAAAATACATTATTGAGAGAGAGAGAGAGAGAGAGAGAGAGAGAGAGAGAGAGAGAGAGAGAGAGAGAGAGAGAGAGAGAGAGAGAGAGAGAGAGAGAGAGAGAGAGAGAGACAGAGAGTTGAAGAGCCACGATAAGGAAACACATTAAAGAGAAGAACTGATAAGAGAAAGAAAGAAAGAAAGATAAAAAAAAAATGTGTGATAATGTATAATATAAAGTGAGATAAAGATAGTGAGATAAGAGATAGTGAGCAAGTGAGCTTCATATAAAACAATAATAATAAATAATAATAATAATAATAATAATAATAATAAAACGATAAATAAAACACAACCATTAATAATACAACACGAAACACACGATTAGAATTTTTCTTACGAATTTATATAAAATAAATAATAATAATTGAAATTCATCATATGAAAAAAAAAAGAAAATAAAAAATCTTCCACAAACCATAATTATCAAACAATAAATAAATACAAAACACACAAACAAACAAACAAACAAACAAACAAACACACACACAATCGAAAAAAAAATAATAAATAAATGATATAAACTTAAGATAAATTATTTTTGAATTTGGGTCTGCAGATAAAGTCTCTCACCGGCTGAAAATAGAAAACAAAATCACATGGACCAACTCTTTCTACATAGACTTAAATAATAAAATTGACTAACACATACACAGACAACATGAATTAATCTACAGGAATAACAAGACATTTATTGAATTTGTCTTTTTTTCGAAATTTTTTTTTGGACAAATTTAAGTAGTAAATTTTAAAGATATATCACATTTTTCACTGTTATTTCAGTTTTTTGTAAATGATATATAACAACAATTCCAACCTTGTCAATACGAAGATAAGATTAATCAAGAGAGATAAGGAATTCAAGAGCAGTGATTATGACGAAGCAGAAAGTTGTTAGATAAAAAAAAATAAATAAATAAATAAATAAATAAAAAACCGAGCCATTATCATATCTTAATCAATCTTAAAATAAAAATAAGCAAACATTAACAAACAAACAAACAAACAAAGAGACAAAACCAAGATAAGATATAAATTAACGCATATCAGAAGAAATATTACGAGAAAAATCAAATAAAATAATATAAAAATGGGTAGGTGTCCATTTTCTTTAGGTTAAGGAGAGAGAGAGGGAGAGAGAGGGAGAAAGTGTCATCATCATCATCATCAGCATCAGCAACAGCGTCAGCAACAACAGCGTCAGCAACAGAAGGCAACTTAGAACACGTTTAAAACAGAAGAATGAGTAATAACAACAGTCATGAAATTAAACAGAGAGAAGAAAGAAGAAAAATAATGATTAATAATAATAATGAAAAAAAAGAAAAAAATCATCACAAATATAGCGTGCATTATACTTTTTGAAAATGTTGTTGTTGGTTTTTTTTTGGTGTGTGTGTGTGTGTGTGTGTGTGTGCGTGTGTGTGTGTTTTCTGCGGATAGAGCTCACCTCCTGAAAAAGAAAACGGATTGTCATGGAACACTATAGCTACGTGGACTTCATTAATGCAATAGTTAAATAGTTAATGAAAATGGTTCTATCTTTACATCTACAGCTATAGACGGAAATGGCTAAAATATATACACATACACTTTTGGTACTAATGATTCTAAGACATTATTATTATTTTTTTTTTTTCACAAACATGTACATATATACAGACATTTTCTAAAACGTATTAATTTTTTTTTTTTTGTGGGGGGGTGGTAATATTTGATCATTTTTAGTGACAAAGCAACACTCAAAAGGCAAAGAAATCAAAAATTAAAAAAATAATAATAATAGAATGTAATAAAATGGAAACTGACGAAAGATCATGAAAAGCCTCATCCATCTTGCCTTTTCATTAAGTTTCGTTCAGGTGATTTGAATATTTAAACGATAACAAAAGAAACAGAATAAGAGAGAGATAAAAAGAAGCAGCTTTTTTTCCACACCACAAAACACACGAAACAAACTGATAAATAAAAATAAATAAAAATTAATATAACGCATAATTTTCACCTTTTTCCTCAATTTGGAGAGAAAAAAATTTACCGTCAAAACTTCACAAAAAACCAAAAAATAATAATAACAAAACCTGAAAGTCATCTCACGTCACCTTGAAATAACCAACAAAAAAATAATAATAATAATAATAAAAAAATAAAAAAATAAATAAATAAAGTTAAATAAATAATATCACTTCAACAATATAATAAAGTTAGTTAATGTTAGTTAGACCACGTCACCATAAGGCTCAAATTGCTACTCTTTTTACTACTTTTCTCGTCTCTGCGTTCAATCTCACCTCCTGCAACAAAGAAAACGGGAAATGTGGTGACTATTTCTAGGACAAACTTAAACAATGATGAGATAACAGTCTAGTGTCTATAAGGAAGGACTATTATTACTATTAAAACTATTACTATTACTATTATATAAAAACTATTAATATTTCTACTTCCTAATCTGTCTAGTGTCTATAAGGAAGAACTATTACTACTATTAAAACTATTACTATTACTACTTCCTAATTATACATATACACACACACACACACACACACAAAACATACATACATACATACACATCATACATAAATATCGTGTTGTATACATAATAAAGAAATACACCTAAACTAATCTATACATAACTACAATACATACAAAAAAAACTATATTTGTTGAAATACTATTGACAAAAGAACAGTTGACGTATATTTCTAATTCTTCTATACATGATAATACAGACGGAGGAGGAGGAGGAGGAGGAGGAGGCGGAGGAGGAGGAGGAGGAGGAGGAGGAGGAGGAGGAGGAGGAGGAGGTAAAAATACACGAAAGAAGTAAAAGAAAAAACATTTATGAAAATCACCAGAGAGAGAGCGAGAGCGAGAGAGAGAGAGAGAGAGAGAGAGAGAGAGAGAGAGAGAGAGAGAGAGAGAGAGAGAGAGAGAGAGAGGCGGGGGGGGGTGGTGAGGAGGGTATATGTGTTTACTTACCATGCTTCCCTTCATGAGAGCTTGACGCTTCTTCTCTGCTTCCTCCAGCCTCTTCCTCTTCTCCTCCTGCTCCCTCTGCTTCCTATCAGAGTCTTCCCTCATCCTCCTCTCTTCTTCTGCCTTCTTCTGTTCAGTCAGTTTCTTCTCTTCCTCGGCGCGGAGAACCTGGAAGAAGAGGAGGAAGAAGAGAGTTGAGTGAATGTATATTAATGTAATAAAGTGTAAACAAGGTGTATAGATGTAAACAAAGTGTAGATAAATGTAAACAGGCGGAATTTTTTGGGGGGTTCTGGGGGGCCGGAAAATGTCGACTAAAATTTACGTTAAAAACATTATAGTCATTTTACTGCAAAACTGTTAGTCCGAGAGAAAATATGTATAGATACAAAGTTATAGAGTTTGACAAGGTATATCAGATGGTGGTATATTTGTTTCAATATATCTAATAGCTTTGGAGATAATGAGGAAGAAAGTAATATTTTTTGAAAAAGATAAATGTTAATTTTTTCAATTATTTACATTGCATTGTCATTATCCTATAGCTCAAAAGATCGGCCTTTTCCTGCTCTTTCTTTATTATTCCATACATTTTTTACGTAAACCTGATACTTTTCGAGTTATTTAATAAAACGTGATTTCTAGAATAAATTCCAAGGGTTGTACCCACCAAAATTGAGTGACCATTTTCAAATTTTCAAATCTCACAAAAGTAAGTGTATAGAGGTTCTGCTGCATGAGAAACACGAATATGGAACCAATTTCATGATTACTATAATATTAACTCGTAAAAAGTAGTAGTCATTATACTATCGTGTTGGAAGATTCGTCCCGGGCCACACAGACAGCCTCGTTAGGTCCAGTAGGACTGTTGATGTCTGTTCTTACTTTGTATTCCTCCTCCTACGTCCTACTCTCACCTAATCCTTCCCTTGCACCACCTCGTCTCACCTTCCTCTTGGACTGTTTGTCCTTGAGTTTCTTGAGTTCCTCCTCCTCCTTGGCCCTCTGCTTCCTCCATTCCGCGATGTACTCTGCAAGCTGCTCGTCCAGCTCAGACATCTTCATCTGCTGACGGCTCTTGAGGAAGTTCGCGCCCTCATCTCCTCTGTTGCACCGGGACAGTGAGGGTTACAACACGGGATTGGGGGGGGGGTGAAGGGGCGGTTGTGTGTTGATGTGTGTTGTGTTTGTTTTTCTGTTTTACTGTGGGTGTGTTTGAGTTGGGAGAATTTTTTTTGAGGGGGTGTTTTGGGGGTGTGTGTGTGTGTGTGTGTGTGTGTGTGTGTGTGTGTGTGTGATATATATATATATATATATATATATATATATATATATATAGATAGAGAGAGAGAGAGAGAGAGAGAGAGAGAGAGAGAGAGAGAGAGAGAGAGAGAGAGAGAGAGAGAGAGAGAGAGAGAGAGAGAGAGAGAGAGGTTATGTATATGTTGTGTGGGGGTAACATACATACACATACACATACATACACACACACACACACACACACACACACACACACACACACACACACACACACACACACACACACACACACACACACACACACACACACACCACACACACACACACACACACACACACACACACACACACACACACACACACACACACACACACACAGACACACACACACACACACACACACACACACACACACACACACACACACACACACACACACACACATACACACACACACAGACACACACACACACACACACACACACACACACACACACACACACACATACACACGTGCATGCAAAATCTCAGAAAAAATATATAAAACCACACAAAAATAATATTCTAAAGGAACAAAATCCTCTTTGCTTCAGCCTTGCATCCTAAAAGCACGACAGCAACAGTTCAAAGAAGAAGAAAAACAAAACAAGATCAAGATTTTAAAGAAGAGAAAACATATTAAAGATAGATTAAAGATAAAAAATAAATATTATTAGAGATAACTTACTTCTTCCTCTTCCTGCGATGGCAGCAGCGCGCGAAGCGAGAGAAAGTGAGAGAGAGAGAGAGAGAGAGAGAGAGAGAGAGAGAGAGAGAGAGAGAGAGAGAGAGAGAGAGAGAGAGAGAGAGAGTAAAGAGCGAGGCAGAGATAGATAGATAGAGCGAAAGAGAGAGAGAGAGAGAGAGAGAGAGAGAGAGAGAGAGAGAGAGAGAGAGAGAGAGAGAGAGAGAGAGAGAGAGAGAGAGAGAGAGAGAGAGAGAGAGAGTGGAAGAGAGGGGGAGAAAACATTATTAATATACAGCCAACTTAAAAGAAAAAAATCAATATCACATTTATGTCCCAAAATTTTCAACAAAAGAGAAAGAAAGAGAAAAGTATTAAAAATTTTCTCTGCGATTTCTTGTATTTTCTTTATTTTTTTCTTTTCATTCATTCGATAAATATATATAAGAAAGAAAAAGTTTGAATTCATGATTATTTTTTAGTGAACGTGAAAAAATGTGGTGATAATTTCATTATTTTGTGTTTTTTTTTCTATTTAAAATTTCAAAAGTGTTTATTTATGACATTTCTAAATTTTCTTTATTAAAAATGTCGAAGTTTTTAAGTGGATACAAAAATTTAAGTGAAAAACTAATTATTCAAAATATTTCCTACAAACCTAACTTATTATTATTATCATTATTATTATTATTATTATTATTATTATTATTTACTTTATATGACCCAAAAAGCTTCAGAAAGTCAAAACAACTGCAATAACAAAAACAACAACTACAATAATAATAATAATAATAATAATAATAATAATAATAATAATAATAATAATAATATAAACAATGACAATGACAACAAAAACATAACAAACAAACAAAGAAAAAAACAACTAACACGTGAAAGAGAGAGAGAGAGAGAGAGAGAGAGAGAGAGAGAGAGAGAGAGAGAGAGAGAGAGAGAGAGAGAGAGAGAGAGAGAGAGAGAGAGAGAGAGAGAGAGAGAGAGAGAGATAATCACTTAAATAATAGATAAATAATATAAAAAATGAAAGGAAAAAAATTGATAATGATGATAATGATAATGATTAATTTTAATGACTATTTTAAATTTCTTTTTCTTGATTTAAATTTGTTATCATTAATTATTGATGTGAAAAATATATGAAACTTTATAAAAAAAAACACATTATTAATAGCAATTTTTCTTCTCGTTTTCTATTATATAATTTTCTTTATTTATTAATTTTTTTCGTAGACTCTTTCATTTTTAATTTTTTTTTTGTCCAAGATCATTAATAACTTTTTTTCTACTTTTCTTATATATTTTACGAGTTATAAAAATAAACAAATGGAATAAATGTGATATACATACTTATAACGAGAGAGAGAGAGAGAGAGAGAGAGAGAGAGAGAGAGAGAGAGAGAGAGAGAGAGAGAGAGAGAGAGAGAGAGCATACAAAGCACGCACATAAATACATAAACAAACAAACAAACAAACAAACAAAAACAACTACAATATCTGAAGCCAAAAAACGAAATGTAACGAAACTTTTCTACTAAAACGTAAATCTTCACCAAATTTTGAGGCGAAAAAAAAATTTGTTAACGAAAACGTCAGACCAAAAACCGTAGACTTTATTCTACTTGTTATTAATCAATCTACGAAATTACTAAGATTGAGCGATTATCATTATCATCGTCATCATTATTATTATTATTACTATTTTGAGAGATAGAGATAGAGATAGAGATAGAGAGAGAGAGAGAGAGAGAGAGAGAGAGAGAGAGAGAGAGAGAGAGAGTGATAGATAGAGAGAGAGAGCAAAATCAAGATAAACAAAATATGTGAGTAACCCATAATAATAATAATAATAATAATAATGATAATGATAAAACGAGAGCGAGAGAGATAAAGATATAGATATAGAGCGCTAAGAATGAGTTGGCGGCGCTTGCATGATAAGAAAGATAAAAAATGCAAAAAAAATAGGAGGCATTTATCTTACCCTGAAGACGGAAAAGAGCGATAAAGAGCGATACATTATGACTAAGAAGACAGCTGGCTATTATTATTATTTTTTTTTATATATAATCATAACGAAATAAGAGCAAAATAAAACTGCAGAAAAGACCAAAATGTATCTTATTTTGAACATGAAAGAGCGATTAAAAAGAGGAGAAAAAAAACTGGTGATTTCTACTTAACCAGAACGGAAAAAAAAGTTCAAAATACGCAAAATAAAGGAATAATTTTGTATCGTAATCTTGACAGTGTAAGATAGCGCTATAGAGCGTTGAAGAGCGTTGCTAATGGGTGAGGTGTACACAGCGGACTACCCACACTTACTCCTCCTCATCCGCCTCCTCCTTTGGTCTTTCCTTCACTACCGTCCTTTCCTCCTCCTCTCCGCCACTAACTCTGCAAAACGCCGCCAGGGGGTGACACACACAGACACACATACACAGGAACACGTACATACACATATAAAAAAAAAATAATATGCACACATGTACATAAACAAACTACAGACAGTACATATGTAAACACAAAAACAAACATATGGATATATATACACACACACACACACTCACACATATATACACACACATACACACACAGAGGCTATTAACAAACAAATACAAGAGGAAACAAACTAACTTTTAAGAATAAGTTTGAAAAGAATTGAAATTTTTAACGGATATTTTGGAAAAAATATTTTGAATTTCATTTTTCCTTTTTTTCCTGTAAAAAATGTGTTCATGTAAATGTTTCCTTATTTATATAATAGTTTGTGATGACTAGAAATGTAAAAAAAGATAAAATAATACAAAGAATGTTGATAAAAACCTAAATCGCAAATAATCAACATATTGTTATTATTGTTATTGTTATCATTATTATTTAGTTTGATTTAAGATTGTTTTTTTAATCTTCTTGTTCTTTTATGTTTTTATTTAGTTTCTTTTTACTTCCTCCTCTTTCTTTCTCCTTTATCTCCCTTGTATTTTTTTTCACTTTTCCATCATTCGAAAATTAAACCAGAATGAAATGAAAAGAATGAGGAAAGTGAACAACTAAATTATATGAATGATGAGAGAGAGAGAGAGAGAGAGAGAGAGAGAGAGAGAGAGAGAGAGAGAGAGAGAGAGAGAGAGAGAGAGAGAGAGAGAGAGAGAGAGAGAGAGAGAGAGAGAGAGAGAATTGTAAAATAATACGAAAAATGACCATGAAATAATGAGAGAAAAAAAATACAAAATACAAAACATATATAATAAATGAATAAAAGAAAAGATGAATCATGATAAAAAATATAAAAAAATAAATAAATCGTGAATGATTATGAGAAAATAATATATAAAAGCATG
>JAPQNM010000027.1:3083672-3086172 GCA_029783475.1 Metacarcinus magister | reverse complement strand
AGAGATGTAGGACAGCGCCTTATTGAACTTTTACTTAACTCAGCCCACACATTTCCTATAGCTTCCCCTTGCGTTCTAACTCGACTCAAGAATAGAAAACGAGATGTCATATCTTTCCCACATTAGGTTACGCTTTTATTAACGATATTCTATAATGTATTGCCATTTTGTTTTCTTATGGATCATTATTATATTTTTCTTTAGTTATTTGGACATTTCTGAATTGTGTGGCTTTTATTTTTAATCTAAATAGTGTTTTTTTTGTTTAATAATATCAAATTGAACACGAAATTTTGTATATAATGTTTTTTTTTTAATATAAATGTGACTTTTTTTTTAATAACATCAAATTGAACGCCAAATTTTGTATAATATATATATTTTTTTTGGACGTGGCAAGTGTTCAATGTTTATACTATTTACTGAGCAATAGTTTAGACGTGCAAGGTTTAAATAGGAGAGAAAAGTGTGCAATAAAAAAAGAAAGAAGGAGACAGAGAGAGAATGAAGGAAAACAAAGAATGAAATAATGAATAAGAAGGAAATAGAAAATTTCGTGTTTGTGGTGGTGAATGAAAATAATGTATAATATGAGAGTGAATGATAAATAATGTATAATAAAGAGAGTGAGAAGGAAAGCATACAATGTGTCTTATAATATTCAAGTAGACACAAAATTACATCCTTTTCTTTTAATCTGATGTTTGTATTCGAAAAATCTTGCGTTTGAAATAATAAAAAATAAATAAATAAATAAATAAATAAATAAAACATATACGCATACATTAGATAAAATTTGAGTTTGTTAAAGTTTAGTTCAAGAAATATTTTAGGGGTTGTGAGGGGGGCGTGGTGGGGGGGGAGGGGGGGCCTTGGGGGGTGGGGGTAAAATGCTTCTAATAATATTTTTGTGTTTGTTAAGGAAGACTTTCGGGGGGGGGGGGGGAGGGAGGGGGGAGGAAGAGGAGGAGGTCGAAAGAGAGAGGAGCAGGAAGGGAAGGAAGGACGAATGAAAAAATGTATATATAGGAAGAAAGTAATAAGGAAGGAAGGAAGAATTGAAAGAAATAGAGGAATTAAGAAGGAAAGGAAGGAAGGATGAATAGGAGAAAATAAAAAAATAAATAAAAAAAAGATATGAAGACAAACAAAACGAAAAAATAAATAAATAAAGACAAAAAAGAAAATACTGGAATGTCTAAAAAAAATATTGAATTGTTGAAGAAAGAAAAACAAAAATAAAAGAAAATAAATAACTGAAAAGGAGATAAACAGATTGGAATGTATGTGAAAGGAATGTGTGTGTGTGTGTGTGTGTGTGTGTGTGTGTGTGTGTGTGTGTGTGTGTGTGTGTGTGTGTGTGTGTGTGTGTGTGTGTGTGTGTGTGGAATAACGTGACATAAACATCTTAGTCACTTTTAAGGAATTTGATGCGGAATATTTCTCTCTCTCTCTCTCTCTCTCTCTCTCTCTCTCTCTCTCTCTCTCTCTCTCTCTCTCTCTCTCTCTCTCTCTCTCTCTCTCTCTCTCTCACGGAAACGTGATGCCAATGGGTCACAGCTAATGTCATTGTAAACGAGAGAGAGAGAGAGAGAGAGAGAGAGAGAGAGAGAGAGAGAGAGAGAGAGAGAGAGAGAGAGAGAGAGAGAGAGAGAGAGAGAGAGAGAGAGAGAGCCTAGATGGTGAATAGATGAAATTTCACAACTCTCCCGAATGTGCCTTGTAGAACTGCCAAATTGGGTGAGAGAGAAAGAAAGAGAGACAGAGAGAAGTGAAGAGAGAGAGAGAGAGAGAGAGAGAGAGAGAGAGAGAGAGAGAGAGAGAGAGAGAGAGAGAGAGAGAGAGAGAGAGAGAGAGAGAGAGAGAGAGAGAGACAGACAGAGAGAGAGAGAGACAGAGACAGACAGACAGAGAGACAGAGACAGAGAGAGAGAGAGAGAGAGAGAGAGAGAGAGAGAGAGAGAGAGAGAGAGAGAGAGAGAGAGAGAGAGAGAGAGAGGCCAAGAGGGGGTGCACCACGCTGTGCCATGGGCGAGTTGCCAAATTTTCAGTCCTCGATCGGAGCTCCCGTTCCACCTAACTTGACGCCCAATTTTCAATGTTTATTTGTATTATTATTATTATTATTATTATTATTATTATTATTATTATTATTATTATTATCACTAGTATTACTATTATAACTATTACTATTATCATTATTATTATTATTATTATCATTATCAACATTATCATTATTGGTCATAGTGGTGGTGCTTTATACAAAAAAAGAGGAAGATGAAGTGGAGGAAGTGGAGGAGGAGGAGGAAGTGTGGAGGAGGAGGAGGAGGAGGAGGAGGAGGAGGAGGAGGAGGAGGAGGAGGAGGAGGAAGGTTTACCTGTCTGTGGATTAATGTAAGGTGTGTATTCTCTCTCTCTCTCTCTCTCTATCTCTTCGTCAAGGTCTCAGGTGAGTCAAAAGATGTGTGTGTGTGTGTGTGTGTGTGTGTGTGTGTGTGTG
>JAPQNM010000027.1:3076172-3081172 GCA_029783475.1 Metacarcinus magister | reverse complement strand
GTGTTTGCGGCACGACGTCTGTGCCAAGATCTTTATATCATTCCCATGCATATACCAAACGTATGATGACAATAAGTATAGGCCAGTGTAACAACTTTTATCATTATTTACAAATTTCTATTGTCTTATGTATCAGAATTACCGTTCTTATGAGTATTTATGTGATATTCAATAGATAATTTTACGGTACGATAACTGCGGTTTGGCAACACCGCCGACAACAATATATGTATCAGATGCTGCAATCATATTTCCAATATCCCTAATAGCTTTCGGGAAAATGAGGAGGAAAGTCATGTTTTTAAATAAATATTAAGTTTAATTTTACTGCGTAATTGTTAGTCATAGAACAAATATTCATAATGACAGTTGTACAGTTTAATTAGGTGTATCAGATGCTGCAATGATATTTCCAATATCTCTAATAGCTTTCGGGAAAATGAGGAAGAAATTCATATTTTTAAATAAATATTAAGTTTCATTTTACTGCGTAATTATTAGTCATAGAAAAAATATTCATAATATCAGTTGTACAGTTTAATTAGGTGTATCAGCTGCTGCAATGATATTTCCAATATCTCTAATAGCTTTCGAGAAAATGAGGAGGAAAGTCATGTTTTTATATAAATATTAAGTTTCATTTTACTGCGTAATTATTAATCATAGAACAAATATTCACAATTTCAGTTTTACAGTTTAATTAGGTGTATCAGATGCTGCAATTATATTTCCAATATCTCTAATAGCTTTCAAGAAAATGACGAGGAAAGTCATGTTTTTATATAAAAATACGGTTTTATTTTACTGCGTAATTATTAGTTATAGAACAAATATTCATAATATCAGTTGTACAGTTGAATTAGGTCTATCAGATGATGCAATGATATTTCCAATATCTCTAATAGCTTTCGAGAAAACGAGGAAGGAAGTAATTTAAAAAAAAGTAAAATTCAGTATTTATTAGTACTAGTGAAAATATTCATAATGACAGTAGTAGATTTTAATCAGGTCTATCAGATGCTGCAATGATATTTCCAATATCTCTAATAGCTTTCGAAAAAATGAGGAGGAATGTCATGTTTTTATATAAATATATAGTTTCATTTTACTGCGTAATTATTAGTCATAGAACAAATATTCATAACGTCAGTTTTACAGTTTAATTAGGTCTATCAGATGCTGCAGTGATATTTTCAATATCTCTAATAGCTTTCGAGAAAATGAGGAGGAAAATCATGTTTTTATATAAATATTAAGTTTCATTTTACTGCGTAATTATTAGTCATAGAACAAATATTCATAATGAGAGTTGTACAGTTTAATTAGGTGTATCAGATGCTGCAATGATATTTCCAATATCTCAAATAGCTTTCGAGAAAATGAGGGGGAAATTCATGTTTTAATATAAAAATTAAGTTTAATTTTACTGCGTAATTATTAGTCATAGAACAAATATTCATAATGTGAGTTGTACAGTTTAATTAGGTGTATCAGATGCTGCAATGATATTTCCAATATCTCTAATAGCTTTCGAGAAAATGAGGAGGAAAGTCATGTTTTTATATAAATATTAAGTTTAATTTTACTGCGTAATTATTAGCCATAGAACAAATATTCATAATATCAGTTGTACAGTTTAATTAGGTGTATCAGATGCTGCAATGATATTTCCAATATCTCTAATAGCTTTCGAGAAAATGAGGAGGAAAGTCATGTTTTTAAATAAATATTAAGTTTAATTTTACTGCGTAATTATTAGTCTTAGAACAAATATTCATAATATCAGTTTTACCATTTAATTAAGTGTATCAGATGCTGCAATGATATTTCCAATATCTCTAATAGCATTCGGGAAAATGAGGAGGAAAGTCATGTTTATATATAAATATTAAGTTTCATTTTACTGCGTAATTATTAGTCATAGAACAAATATTCATAATGACAGTTGTACAGTTTAATTAGGTGTACCAGATGCTGCAACAATATTTCCAATATCTCTAATAGCTTTCGGGAAAATGAGGAGGAAAGTCATGTTTTTATATAAATATTAAGTTTCATTTTACTGTGCAATTATTAGTCATAAAACAAATATTCATAATGACAGTTGTACAGTTTAATTAGGTGTATCAGATGCCTCAATGATATTTCCAATATCTCTAATAGCTTTCGGGAAAATGAGGAGGAAAGTCATGTTTTTATATAAATATTAAGTTTCATTTTACTGCGTAATTATTAGTCATAAAACAAATATTCAAAATGACAGTTGTACAGTTTAATTAGGTGTATCAGATGCTGCAATGATATTTCAAATATTTCTAATAGCTTTCGAGAAAATGAGGAGGAAAGTCATGTTTTTATATAAATATAAAGTTTCATTTTACTGCGTAATTATTAGTCATAGAACAAATATTAATAAGTTTCAGTTTTACAGTTTAATTAGGTCTATTAGATACTGCAATGATATTTCCAATATCTCTAATAGCTTTCGAGAAAATGAGGAGGAAATTCATGTTTTTATATAAATATTAAGTTTCATTTTACTGCGTAATTATTAGTCATAGAACAAATATTAATAATGACAGTTGTACAGTTTAATTAGGTGTATCAGATGCTGCAATGATATTTCCAATATCTCTAATAGCTTTCGAGGAAATGAGGAGAAAAGTTATGTTTATATAAAAATATTAAGTTTCATTTTACCGAGTTATTATTAGTCATAGAACAAATATTCATAATGACAGTTGTACAGTTTAATTAGGTGTATCAGATGCTGTAATGATATTTCAATATCTCTAATAGCTTTCGAGAAAATTATAAGGAAAGTCATGTTTTTATATAAATATAAAGTTTAATTTTACTGCGTAATTATTAGTCATAGAACAAATATTCATAATTTCATTTGTACAGTTTAATTAGGTCTATCAGATGCTGCAGTGATATTTCCAATATCTCTAATAGCTTTCGAGAAAATGAGGAGGAAATTCATGTTTTTATATAAATATTAAGTTTCATTTTACTGCGTAATTATTAGTCATAGAACAAATATTCATAATGACAGTTGTACAGTTTAATTAGATGTATGAGATGCTGCAATCATATTTCTAATATCTCTAATAGCTTTCGGGAAAATGAGGAGGAAAGTCATGTTTTTATATAAATATTAAGTTTAATTTTACTGCGTAATTATTAGTCATAAAACAAATATTCATAATCACAGTTGTACAATTTAATTAGGTGTATCAGATGCTGCAATGATATTTCCAATATCTCTAATAGCTTTCGAGAAAATGAGAAGGAAAGTCATGTTTTTAAATAAATATTAAGTTTCATTTTACTGCGTAATTGTTAGTCATAGAACAAATATTCATAATGACAGTTGTACAGTTTAATTAGGTGTATCAGATGCTGCAATGATATTTCCAATATCTCTAATAGCTTTCGGGAAAATGAGGAGGAAATTCATGTTTTTATATAAATATTAAGTTTCATTTTACTGCGTAATTATTAGTCATAGAAAAAATATTCATAATATCAGTTGTACAGTTTAATTAGGTGTATCAGCTGCTGCAATGATATTTCCAATATCTCTAATAGCTTTCGAGAAAATGAGGAGGAAAGTCATGTTTTTATATAAATATTAAGTTTCATTTTACTGCGTAATTATTAGTCATAGAACAAATATTCATAATTTCAGTTTTACAGTTTAATTAGGTTTATCAGATGCTGCAATTATATTTCCAATATCTCTAATAGGTTTCAAGAAAATGACGAGGAAAGTCATGTTTTTATATAAAAATACGGTTTTATTTTACTGCGTAATTATTAGTCATAGAACAAATATTCATAATATCAGTTGTACAGTTGAATTAGGTGTATCAGATGATGCAATGATATTTCCAATATCTCTAATAGCTTTCGAGAAAACGAGGAAGAAAGTAATTTTAAAAAAAGTAAAATTCATTATTTATTAGTACTAGTGAAAATATTCATAATGACAGTAGTACATTTTAATCAGGTCTATCAGATGCTGCAATGATATTTCAATATCTCTAATAGCTTTCGAGAAAATGAGGAGGAAATGTCATGTTTTTATATAAATATATAGTTTCATTTTACTGCGTAATTATTAGTCATAGAACAAATATTCATAATGTCAGTTTTACAGTTTAATTAGGTCTATCAGATGCTGCAGTGATATTTTCAATATCTCTAATAGCTTTCGAGAAAATGAGGAGCAAAATCATGTTTTTATATAAATATTAAGTTTCATTTTACTGCGTAATTACTAGTCATAGAACAAATATTCATAATGAGAGTTGTACAGTTTAATTAGATGTATCAGATGCTGCAATGATATTTCCAATATCTTAAATAGCTTTCGAGAAAATGAGGGGGAAATTAATGTTTTTATATAAAAATTAAGTTTCATTTTACTGCGTAATTATTAGTCATAGAACAAATATTCATAATGACAGTTGTACAGTTTAATTAGGTGTATTAGATGCTGCAATGATATTTCCAATATCTCTAATAGCTTTCGAGAAAATGAGGAGGAAAGTCATGTTTTTATATAAATATTAAGTTTCATTTTACTGCGTAATTATTAGCCATAGAAAAAATATTCATAATATCAGTTGTACAGTTTAATTAGGTGTATCAGATGCTGCAATGATATTTCCAATATCTCTAATAGCTTTCGAGAAAATGAGGAGGAAAGTCATGTTTTTAAATAAATATTAAGTTTAATTTTACTGCGTAATTATTAGTCTTAAAACAAATATTCATAATATCAGTTTTACCATTTAATTAGGTGTATCAGATGCTGCAATGATATTTCCAATATCTCTAATAGCTTTCGGGAAAATGAGGAGGAAAGTCATGTTTATATATAAATATTAAGTTTCATTTTACTGCGTAATTATTAGTCATAGAACAAATATTCATAATGACAGTTGTACAATTTAATTAGGTGTATCAGATGCTGCAATGATATTTCCAAT
>JAPQNM010000027.1:3051172-3058672 GCA_029783475.1 Metacarcinus magister | reverse complement strand
GACAAGACCTGCATCGACGTGTACGGACTCTCCCACAGCAGCAGTTTCTGCTTGGATGTGTTTGCCGCGCTGTCTGTGGCAGGCGTGGCGCTTCTGCTGCAGCTGCTGTTCTTTGTCGCCTTGGAGGTGTTCTGCCCGGACTTGAACACGAGGAATGACAAGGTGACTGGTATTGACACAGCCCTGGATGGCCTCAATGGACTGCTGGGTCTGCTTGGCGGGGGTAACCTTAGTAGTCTGTTCAGTATTGATAACTCCAACACTGTGACGGTGGACGCTGTGGGCGGAGACATGTTCAAGGCGGGTGACGGGGCTGGTGGCGTCACGATGGGCTCCGGTAAAGACTCACAGTTTGATGGATGCGAAATACTGCGGTTTGTTGACAGTGAAACCACAACTAAAAGTCAAGGCACTACCCCCGCCAAACCAACATCAGATGAGTCAGATACTAAGGAAAGCAGATCTAACGATAAAGCGCCCTCACCTAAACCCCGGCCCCCTAAACCCACTAAACCCAGTAAACCCACACCCAAGGCCCCTAGACCCACTCCCACACCCAAGTCCAAGGGTGGCGACGAAAGTCTTATCTTGGTGAGGAGAAACGGGAAGGTTTGCTACGTGTCCCACGCATCCCCAGACGAACCCGACACTTCAAAGGATGATGATAACGATAGCACCTCTTCCAAAGACACTTCAGACCAAGAATCCGAGGAGGAAGAACCAGAAAGGCGTTACCTGTTTACACCCTCTCTGCTGCACCTGACAAAGGACTGGCTGATGGATGAGGCGCGTTTCTTTGGCCATCAGTTAGGAGGCAACAATTCACCGCTCTGTCGCGTTGTAAGTTACTTCATTCCCTGAACACTTGACTTCCAACATTCTCCACTCCACTCTGGCGACTCATTATTCAAGGGAGTAACTTTGTTTGTGTTAGTTGTATGATTACATGTGTACGTTTACTGTAGCCATGTGCGTGTGCACCTCTGGCGTGTGTGTATGAGTGTGCGTTACTAACTGTTAATTATGTGTACATTTATGTCGATGTACGTGCACACATACATGTGTAGTGTACGTTTGTGTACGTACGTGTGCTAAGTATGTGTGTATGAATACTTTTACTTAATGTATGTATCTATTTATGTGTGCATGTATACCACCTTCATGTGCGTTAATTATGCATCCAAAGCTGGAGTTGTGTGTGTATGTATGTATGTATGTATGTATGTTTAAGTTTACATATAAAGCATATTCATGAATATTTGTGTTTGTATACTCATGAAGGTGTGTGTGTGTGAGAGAGAGAGAGAGAGAGAGAGAGAGAGAGAGAGAGAGAGAGAGAGAGAGAGAGAGAGAGAGAGAGAGAGAGAGAGAGAGAGAGAGAGAGAGACATTCACCTGAAGGTCATATTATAGTATGAAAATTAAATCAAAACACGGAAGGAAAAAAACACTACAGTTTACACAAACCAAATCCCGCCGCACTCCCACACCAAAAAAATAATAGAATAGAATAAAATAAAATAGAATAAAGTCACATAATAATAATCCAACACAAACACTCGCTTCATCTGTAACACTCAGAGAAAACGGTACATTCTCATCACACTGACCGACTTCTACCACCATCCAGGAGAGGTACTTATGGTGATCTAAGCGGTGGTGCGGACTTAGTGATTACCCTTGTCCTCTCTTCCCGACACCAAATAGCGTAACTTTACGGACACAACCACCGCACCTTTCCACCACTGCTTCCCCATCAAGACCTTCCCAGTGCACCCATCTGATGCCCCGTGGGTGACGCCCCGCATATAAAGACTCATCCATCAGAGGAACAGAGCCTTCCACCTCGACCCTGCCCTGTACAAGAGAGTCAGGAACACACTTATCAGGGAGATTAAGGCCACCAAAGTGACCTTCTACCCAGACAAAATCCACCATCTCAAACAGGTCAACAACAGTCTGTGGTCTAGATAAGCACTCTTCCTCTCTACCTTGTATACCTCACACTTATTTCCGTCCCTCACGGCCGAGGAGATTAACTTTCATTTCACCACTACATGCCAAACCCTTCCCCCTCTTGAACCTGCTCTCCTCACTACCCATCTTCCTTCCCCCTCCCCGCCCCCCATTGTCCAGGAGGCTGATGCTGTTACTAAAATACGATAATTCAAACTAAACACATCCACCACTCCAACTGACTTGCCAATGAAAACTTATAAAGAATTTGCCCATGAACTAGTTACTCCTCTCTGCTCCATCATTAATGCCTCACTCTCACAAAATTCCTGCCCCAGCGACTGGAACACTTCTTATGTAACCCCCATCCCTAAAACAACCAGTCCTCAGTCCTTAAATGATCTAAGACCAATCGCCATCACACCTCTCCCCAGCCTCAAATGTGAACACGTTATCTTTGACTGGGCTTACTCTAACATCAAAACATCCATAGATTCACAACAATTTGGAAATATGAAATCCTCTTCCACCACTCACTGCCTTGTCAGCTTCCTTGATTCTATACACAGCCACCTGGACAAACGTAACACCTCTCTCGCTATTGCTTTAGTAGACTTTAGGAAAGCCTTTGATCTTGTGGACCACACTGTTGTCATCACCAAGGCCATAAATCTGGGAGTTCATCCCAACTTGATAGCGTGGCTGCCCGATTTCCTTCCCGGGCGTCGGTAAGCTGTCCGCTATCAGGGCTGTGTCTCCTTCCTCCAACACTCTATCCTTATTTTCAATCCATAGCTGGCTGTTACGCATATGTGCGTAACGACATTACTTGCTCTCGTGCCCACAATCTTGAATCTTCAGAATTTTCTACTATCTGACTAACGGCCATATGTTAAGTCAAATATAGGGTCTATCTTCTAGAATCTATAGTCAATTCATTATGTTAAAATGTACAACTTTAGTCAACGAATGTTGGTTCAGAAAAAGAAAATTAAATACAATTATTCACTACTTACTTCCCCTTTGAGTTTTCCCATATCTCCTTCAGCTGTTGTTGAGTTCTTTGAGGCCCATAACCAGCAGAATTAAACAATGTTGGGATAATATTGAAATAAACTTAGCGTTAGGTTAGCCACGGAGGGTTAGTTAGGTTACAATTAGCCCTGCAAGGATAGGTTTGGTTAGGTTAGCCACGGAGGGTTAGTTAGGTTACATTAGCCCTGCAAGGATAGGTTTGGTTAGGTTAGCCACGGAGGGTTAGTTAGGTTACATTAGCCCTGCAAGGATAGGTTTGGTTAGGTTAGCCACGGAGGGTTAGTTAGGTTACATTAGCCCTGCAAGGATAGGTTTGGTTAGGTTAGCCACGGAGGGTTAGTTAGGTTACAATTAGCCCTGCAAGGATAGGTTTGGTTAGGTTAGCCACGGAGGGTTAGTTAGGTTACATTAGCCCTGCAAGGATAGATTTGGTTAGGTTAGCCACGGAGGGTTAGTTAGGTTACAATTAGCCCTGCAAGGATAGGTTTGGTTAGGTTAGCCACGGAGGGTTAGTTAGGTTACATTAGCCCTGCAAGGATAGGTTTGGTTAGGTTAGCCACGGAGGGTTAGTTAGGTTACATTAGCCCTGCAAGGATAGGTTTGGTTAGGTTAGCCACGGAGGGTTAGTTAGGTTACATTAGCCCTGCAAGGATAGGTTTGGTTAGGTTAGCCACGGAGGGTTAGTTAGGTTACATTAGCCCTGCAAGGATAGGTTTGGTTAGGTTAGCCACGGAGGGTTAGTTAGGTTACATTAGCCCTGCAAGGATAGGTTTGGTTAGGTTAGCCACGGAGGGTTAGTTAGGTTACATTAGCCCTGCAAGGATAGGTTTTGTTAGGTTAGCCACGGAGGGTTAGTTAGGTTACATTAGCCCTGCAAGGATAGGTTTGGTTAGGTTAGCCACGGAAGGTTAATTAGGTTACATTAGCGCAGGGATATGTTTTGTTTTGTATATTTCAAAATGGTAACTGTTATGCCGTTAGCATTGTAAAAACATTATATCCTACCCAGAAATAAATAGTCAGTGTTTCAAAATTAGTAGGCTAAACTTATCTCAATAATCCCCCAATGTTGTTATTTCTTCCCATGCCTCTTTCTTTTTATTAATGATGCGGTAGTCATGACTCTAGTCAAACAATACGCCTTTCCTCTCTTCTATAAACCTTAATAGAAAATCTCGCTCATTAGCAGTGATATATTTCGTTCGAAATCTGTTCTTGGTTTCCATTTTTCTTGAGTTTTTTTAGTAGGTAGGTAGGTAGATAGGTGACGAATGTGCGACATATGCAACACAATTTATCTTTCCCGCCCAAATTATGTAAATAAATGTTGTCGCGGCATACCAACTGTTCATCGACACCCGTATATGCTTGGAGCAGGAGTACCAACCGCTTCCTTTCCCTAAACCAGATCTTAACATAACGAGTTTGAAATTAAGGTCTGTTTACCCTTTCCATAGTGCGAAAAGTAGTACCTATAATTTGGGAAACCTATATTTGGCTTAACATATGGCCGTAACACTTCAATATCACTCTCTAACTAGATACATCTGTACTGTATATCTCTCACCTAATTCCTCTGACTATGTAAAATTCTTTGACTATTTGACTTCCAAAGTGGAGTACATCCTATCTGCTTGTTCTCATGCTGTCAATGATAGAGAGGCGGCTCACAAACGGTACCGTAGCCATCCATCTGCTGAAACTCATGCCATTTATATTTCTGCCCGTAATCATGCCAAATCTATTTCCCAACTTACTAAAAAACTCTTTCATTAATAGAAAATGTCAAAATCTTTCTAATTCTACCTCTTCTCATGATTTCTGGCATTTAGCCAATAATATCTCCAACAATTTTACTTCTTCATCTTACCCTCCTTTACTTCAACCAGATGGCTCCACAGCTGTCTCTTCTTTCTTTAAAGCTGAACTCTTCGTTCAAACCTTTGCTACCAACTCTACTTTGGATGATACTGGGCATATTCCTCCTACTCCTCCACCCCCTGACTATTTAATCCAAAAATTAAAATTCTTTATTATGACGTTTTCCATGCCCTCTCTGGCCTTGATTCTCGGAAGGCTTACTGTCCGGATGGAGTCCTTCCTGTTGTTCTCAAAAACTGTGCTTCCGAGATCGCTCACTGCCTGGTCAAACTGTTTCGTCTGTCTCTCTACTTCTACCTATCTTTCTTGCTGGAAGTTTGCTCACATTCCTTAAGAAGGATGAGCGCTCCAATCCTTCGAACTAGAGTTAAAGCAAGAGTTAACCAGTATCTTCAGGCTTTCATCCGTTAAACTGATAAACTCTGGAACTTTCTTCCTATGTCTGTTTTTCCACCTGCCTATGACTTGAACTCTTTCAAAAGAGGAGAGTCAAGACCCTCTAATGCTATATTGGACCTCCACCCTCTGCCTCTATTTCTCCTACTGTCCTCTATATAGGGTGTGGGGACAAGCGGGATTTTTTTGTACGTATTTTTTTTTTTTTCCCTTGACCAATACCCTTTTAATGTAAGATAAAATAAATGTATCCCTCCTTCACACACACACACACACACACACACACACACACACACACACACACACACACGAACACACACACACACACAGCAGCTGTGTTCCAGTTTGGTAACAATTTCGAGTACGTTACCTCCGTTCAGCCACCCTAACACAGGTAATAAAGGTGTGATAATTACTTAAATGGACTTTACCCAGCTATCTGTGGCTAATCACGCGAAAGGAGAGGAGCAGGAGGAGCAGGAGGAGCAAGAGGTGGTACTTGAAGACACGAATAATATGCATAATTTCTGTTCATTTTCCTTAAAAAGAAAACAGTTATGTATCCTCTTTTTTCTGAACATATATTTATAATAATTTTTAGAAGTATAAATGTGAGGCGACCAAGACTTGACTTCACTCGTGCACTCACCTTTGTGTCATCAACTACCTACACCAGATACAAACACACAAGCAAACAAACACACACTCTAAACAAACACATACATACATACATAGACATACACTAGAACGATTGTGTGTACCTGTGTGTACGTTTTCACCAGTGTGTTTTGTTGTGGATAATGGTAAGTTGTGTGTGTGTGTGTGTGTGTGTGTGTGTGTGTGTGTGTGTGTGTGTGTGTGTGTGTGTGTGTGTGTGTGTGTGTGTGTGTGTGTGTGTGTGTAACCTGGAATAGACAGGCAGCTGATAGATAATAGATGGACTGTTAGATTACCAGAATGTCAACCCAGGGAAGGTAAAGGAAGGCAGGCCAGACACAGGACTAGATGGAGAGTTGAGATTATTGGAGTAACCTGGAATAGATGGTGGTGGTGGTGGTGGTGGTGGTGGTGGTGGTGGTGGTGGTGGTGGTGGTGGTGGTGGTGGTGGTGGTGGTGGTGCCATTAATGAATTCATTAAGTGATTAATTAATTCATTTATTTACTCTCTTGTAACCTGTACATTTTTATCCTCCTCCTCCTCCTCTAGGTGCGTGCCGTGCCAGTGTGGGCGGCGGCCGTGGTCGTGGTTCTGGCCTTGCCTCACACTCATGCCCACATCCTGCCTCACGCCCACGATCACGCCCTTGAGGACAGCCGCGCCGCCCGCCACGCCCAGCTGCTGGAAGGCTTCGTGGACGCCGTTGATTCCACCATGTTTGATGGCGTGGTGAAGTACCTCTTCAGCACACTGGGCCAACCCCGCTCCCAGGGAAGGTGGGTGGGCGTGCGGGGTGAGGGTGAGGGTGAGGGTGCTGGTGAGGGTGAGGGTCCTGGTGAGGGTGGAGGTGGAGGTGGGGGTGCAGGGTGAGGGTGAGTGTTATGGCAGCATTTGGGTAATCTTTGGCCACTCGGCGGTAATACCAAAGTAAAGTGGCCACCAAATATCGGGACTCGAACCCGGGACTCTAGGTTTGCATGCCCGAAAGCTAGCCACTGGACTATAGCCTACCTAATATATATATATATATATATATATATATATATATATATATATATATATATATATATATATATATACATATCATTCTTTTATTTAAACTCATCATTCTCCCTTCTTCTTTCCTTCCCTTCTTCCTGCCATCCTTGCCTCACTGTCCCTGACACACACACACACACACACACACACACACACACACACACACACACACACACACACACACACACTCACGTCCTCCTCCACACAGGAGTTACGACAACACCGTGGACTACAAACACCCGCCGCAGTACGAGCCAGTGGCTCACTTCGACGGTTACAGCGGCGGCGGCGGCGGCGGCGGCGGCGGCGGCGGCGGCAGCTTCCTAGGTGGAGGGCACGGCAAGCCTGAGGGCACGTACGGCACGGACAAGACCTGCATCGACGTGTACGGACTCTCCCACAGCAGCAGTTTCTGCTTGGATGTGTTTGCCGCGCTGTCTGTGGCAGGCGTGGCGCTTCTGCTGCAGCTGCTGTTCTTTGTCGCCTTGGAGGTGTTCTGCCCGGACTTGAACACGAGGAATGACAAGGTGACTGGTA